>JABJVR010047876.1:0-26224 GCA_025773905.1 Chitala chitala
CCCTGCGCCCTATGTGCTCTGGGATGGGCTCCAGGTTTCCCCACAACCCTCACCAGGAATAAGCGGTTAAGATAATGAATGAATGAATGTCTTGGTCTGCAGTAACTGCTTTTGTAGTGAAGCTGAAGCATCTAGAAGCAACAAGAGCCCAGATACTAAGTGGGAGATCATACAAACTCACAGATGTCCACATACTTTTGCCCATTTAATGTAACTCATTTCCTGGTCCTTTAGTAATATATGGGAAGATCACTTTGATGACTTGAGAAGGTTTGAACTGTGTTAAGCTTAACTGAAAGCATCAAAGTTGTCATGTAAGTGTTGGTACAAGGAGCGACACCTGAATTTGTGTTTATTGGAAGGAAAAACAGAAAAGTCCTAACTTTAACTTTGCTTACTTTGTTATATAAATAGTAGATTACAAAACTGTATTTGTTTTGTATCCATGAGGTGCCTCAGTGGTTAGTGTGTTTGCCTTGTGCCTCTGAGGTGTTGGTAGCCCCTGGAGCTGCACAAGTCAGTATGTGTCCAGTGCTGGTCCCAAGCCTGGATAAAATGGGAGGGTTGCTTTTTGGAGGGTCAAGTCAATGTGTGGATTGTTAAACAGACGCTGGGTTATCTGCTGTGGTGAGCCGTCACGGATGATGCCAGAAGTTGACTGACATTTGTTCTGTATCCAGCCATTTCATGACTAGGGAACACGCAAACCTAGCTAACAGATTGACTTCAGCACACCGAAAGCTTTGTGCATGGTTTATGTGTGAACCATAGGCATGACCTAACAGCGTTAAATCAAGGTGATGACGTCAACTCTGTCAGTCAATTAAACATCTTTAATGACAAAACTGTGCTATTGACTCAAACTTTCAAATTAAAATGAGTTAAAAATATTATGTTGAGCGGCTGAGATAAGCTTGATATAATGGCTGAATCTTAGTGGTGTGTAGCTTTTGGGTAGCATGGATCATCTTGCAATTATACATTCACCTGGCACTTCAAAACTGCGTTCAGGGATGAGATTAGGTCCAAAAATGGAAGACAATTCATTAGACCATATCCAACACACCACCTGTCTTTTGGACATTTGGTTCATGTGTGACTCCTATTAAAAACAGAACTTTTTTCATAGGCATTACTATAAATATTCTGTGATTCTCTTGGGCGTCTAAAACATTTTGAGTAATGAACATCTTAATAGATGTTCTTGGCAAGCGATATGATGAGACTACACGTTAGATGCTAAACACAGCAGGGAGTGTGTGTCCGCAAGTCTGGAATCAGACGTGAAGCACAAGCGAATCAGAGCTACTCAGGTCTTGCAACTCCTAATGAAGGATCCAATGATGTGATTCCCCTCTGAGGAAGATATGGTCAGAAGACTTTGCATTCTAAATCACAGTAAACGACCACCAGACCTCAGCGTGTGCCTCACTGAAACAGCTTTAATTTGTGCATAAACCACACAGCAAATGGGGAATGAGGCAGTCAAACATTACAGCATTGAGACTAAGAACTTTGTACACAAATCCGTCTTTCTTACAAAATATGAGCATAAAGTAATTGACAGAGAACTGGATTTGAAATAAGACATATAATTCCAGGGACCCCAAATTCACACGATGTGTTATATTTCACTGCATCCCTTCTGTGATTGTTCTTAATAACTTAATCCATAGACTATAATTATCTTGAGGTACTGGACATATGTTCTAGTACACACAAGGGTATCCTATGGATAATTTATTTTGTTAGGATGTGTCTACAGTTCGGTGCTCTTGGCTAATTTCATATGATACTCAATCTGGTTTAAGATCTTTGTGACTATAATTTTTCAATAACTGTTATCAACAGTGGAAATGTAGAATGATTCAGTCCTGCATATATCAATAATAAACTTGTTTGTGGTTTGTGTAGTGAACATTGTGGTGCATTTCAAACCAAAACTATTATGCTAATATTTACATATTTTTATCTTGTTAGATCTAGCAGTGATCGAAAATGTAATGAATAGCAACATGTTAATGTAAGTGTCCGTGCTTACAAAATTAACTTACTGTGTTACTCAGCAAAATCTTTGCTTCTGGGCTGAAATCCAGTATTTTTAATATGCACAACTAAAATAACTTTTTATGAATATTAGTGGAATTACAGTTTAGAGCTTACAGACAAAATTAATTCACTGAAAACTTGAATATTTAGGAATCAGTCACAGAACACTGGCATATGGGCTTTATGTTATACTGAAGTATAATTCCTTGTTAACTTAAAGTGTTATGACATAAATACGTCTGGGCTGTACTCCCTTCATACTGATGTTGTAAAGGAAATTTCACTGCAAATCAACACAGCCAATGTTAGTGTCTGTTTATAAGATGCCATTCTAGCTTTGATAGCCATATCTTACAGTATCAGACTGCCAAATATACATGTGTGGAGCTTTGTTGAGAGAATCAGTTGCAAACAAAATGATATGACATCTACTATAAGTTTTTGTTTTCTTTTCTTGATTAGCTTTATTGTGATTTTTTAATAAGATTTTTTCAGTTCTTCCTTAATTCATATTTATGTATTTCTTACTGAAAATATATAGTGTTTAATATGTCACTGTGATGACTGTTTTTTAAAATAAGTTATACTTTTGACTGTTCTGACCTAGAAATGACATGCTTAAAAGATGGAATAAGTGATTAAGATTTAGTTTGAAATATCAGGGGCATGTTTCGGCTTTTGAAAAACATTTTTATTTCACCACCATTTATTTTCCAGTATTTTCCTCTGCTTTATTGCTTTTTGTGTAATTTAAAATGTAAATAGCAACTGGTACACAGAACTGAGAGTCTGCTTTAAAGTATGGTGTGTCATCCTATCACTGCAGCTAATTGTTATACAACATTGTTTAAAACTTAATTGTAGCATATAGGAAATGAATACTTCTATACCTCTGTACGGACTTATTATATGAAATAAAAATGTAACAAGTAGTTCTTGCTTCTTGAGGTTAAAGGTGCTTCCTATCTGTGTCATGACACTATTTATTGTGTGTGTAGGTGTAAAAAACATTATGTCAGCCCTGCACTGGGAACTAACTTACTAGTATTTCAAATTTACCTGAGCTGTGTCTCTGACCAAATAAGCAAATCCCATACAACCTGTGCCCCTAGTGCTTGAATAAAGCCCATGGCCATGGAGGTATAAGGTAATAGCCCCACCTGTAGAGTCACTGTTTTCACTTGTACTTGAGAACATTGTTTCTTTCATTTAGATTACTACTGTAATTCATTAAGCTTACTCTATTATGGCTAATATATGTTGTTAGTGTTTTCCAATAATATTAGGGTCTCAGCAGTGCATAAAGAACTCTTTTATGATGCACAATAATAAGACAAAATAGATGTAATTTTTGAATTATCATTTCTTAAAATGAGGCTGACTTACTCTCTGAAGAATATTAATGTCATTTTAACAGTAAATTTCAAGTCTGAAAAAAGAGCAATCCCAAAGGTCATCACAGAAATAATAAACATGTAAATCCTCACGCTTGTGTGCAGATAACATTTGAAATAATTAAAAATGTGAAAAGATGAAGTATTTGCAAACCAATACAGCTGATGATGGGAAATGAAATGGCCAGACCTTCGTTATGCAGAGTGAGTACTGCAGTTTAGCATGCCTAATCACAGGTCGCAGGGGAAAGCAAGTCTGGTACATAAGCAGATCCCTTCTGGATCTCCTTATATGGAAGGTTAGTGCACACACCAACGGCTTGGATTACAGTGGCTCCTCTTTCCTCCAGGATCTTAAAATGAAAAGCAAGCCATTAAATAAGCCTATAAAAGCTGTAAATGTAATATAGGTCTTAGTACCAGACCAGAAGGGAAATAGTTAACAGATATTACAATAAGAATCTCAACAAAGGCAGAAAATCCTTCTTACTCTAAAATGTACACTTCATGTTAGGCCTGAAATCATGAAAAGGGGCACCAGTGCTCTGTATCAGATTGAGACAGAAGAGTGTAAGCAGTCAGCATCAAAGGCACATTTTGATGAATTAATATGGATATTAACAACAGTGGTTTAATGTGGCTCTCAGGGGACTGCTCTTCACAATGGCCTCAGAGCGTTTCCTTGTTTTTAAACCACTTCTCATAAAATGACAGCAGATAGTAAGACTAACATTTCAATTTAATAAGACTTATTAAATTTATGTAATAAGGTTTATTCTGACATTTTCAGTGTGTCTCTGTGCATGGTTCCTGCATACTTAGTGTTCACTATTGTGTCAGTGCTAATGAAATCAGTTTTTTTTCCTAAATAACAATTATCCCAATGGTTTCATCTCCATTAAAATGAAGCTCTGCAAAGAAAGAATCTACCACATATAAACTACATCCCTGTCACATAGGAACAGCTTGCATGCTGTCACAACAGGTTTGTGTATAATGCTGTATTATTTACATGCCTTTTTGTGATGTTTAATAAAGGAAAACCACAGATGTTAGATTTTTCACTGACCACGGCTTTGCCTTTATTACCATTTTACAGTGTAAATTGGTAGTGTGTATGAGAGGTTTTATGCAGCCGTGTTCTTGACTTTTTGGCTAACCCCTGCCAGCCAGTTAGAGACAGAACAGAACCTCATCCACCCTGATTGTTGGACTGCTGACTCATCCCTCTTTTGTACAGTCTCTTTACATACAACTGTGCTGCCAGTCACAGACACAGCCACATATTCACAGCTACACATAGCATCACTGTGACTGGCTTCATAAATAACAGTGATAAGAGCTCCTACAGAAGACAGGCAAGGCACTTCATAGAACATTGTATAACAGAAAAAAAAACTCATTGTAAATGTTGATAAGACTAAGAAGGTATCACACTTGCTGCCTTATTTTGTTTTTTTATATGACTTTATTAATCCCAGAGGGACAGTACTTCTCTGCATGTAACTCATTCCCTGGGGGGAGCAGAGGGTAGCCACATGCAGCCCCCAGGGCACTACCATTTGAGTGTCTTGCTCAAGGACACACCTGGTGGCTGGGCTGGGATTCCAACCAGGAGACTTCTGCATCCCAGCCCGATGTTCTCCCCGTTGAGCCCCCAGGCCACTTACGTTGTTTTATGCCCTGCCCACTGTTTTGGATATATTTATTTGTGTGTACTACCATTTTGTCTGTTTCGGTTAAAGCTGTCGTTTTTCTGCCCTTCATTACTTTGTCCTCCGTGTAATTTTGTTGAGTGCTGTTTACTAATGGTTAGCGCCATTAGTTTCCTGCCCTTTTAAGGAGACTCCTTATCTGCAGCTATGTTTGAAGTCATAGCCAAAGTTCATGATTAATTTTAGATAATCACAGGCCATTTTAAATTGCTGAACTTTCGGAAGAGGTTTCAACAGTTTCCAGTGCTTGTGCATCCAGCTGTCAGCCTCCCTCACAGGGACTATTAAGTTTAAAACCATTTTCATGAAGGGACAATGCAGTCCGTTCTTTGTGTGGCAAAGAGAGAAAAATGCTGATGAGTTTCAATCATCACTGTATCAAAAGCTTAGAAACAAGACACTTTATAACATTTTATAACAACGTCAACCCTCCATGCTATGGAAAACACTTGTTGTGCATAGCTCAGGACACCTGCATGCTTGAGAGGCTGCCTGTTTTCACAGGCAGCAGGTAAATGAACAGCTGGCACCTCCTATGCATTACACCCTCTCACTGTTTACATCGCTTACAATTCACTTCTCATGCCCATTGCACCTTTTCCTCATATTTCCTGTGTACATTACAGCTTCATTTTTCGTTCTAACTTATTTCATACTCCTATTTACATTGTGTTCTGCTGTGCGTTCCTGTGCCCCCCATGCTGTATGCTAGCACAGGCATTTTATTGTGTTCACTTAATACACATAACAATAAAATCTGAACCTGAGCATGAACCACTGACATTTTTTCAGTCATGTATGATATTTATAGCAACAATAAAACAGTTTTATTTTTGTGCATTCCAAACAGAAATATTCAAATAGAACCAAAATTAATTTTCACTAAACTGAACGTCTCACCTCCTAGGCTTTTTATTAAGCTATGCAAATGTATTCAACTTCATTTCAACAGTTTCATTACTGACATCATGATAAAAGCACAATCTATGCTCTTTTTCTTTCAGGTAAAAAAAAGAATACTTAATATCCATTTCAACACGTTTCCCCACAAACAATAAAATGCACTCAAAATTCAGTTTTTGCTGAAAAAGACTGAACAAAATCACCTAAGCTATTCATGCTTTGGGGCTGCAACTGAATAGAAAATACCCCTAAAGAGGAAATTCTTTAATGTTTGCTGTACCGTGCAATTTTCCTTTTCAAAGTTAAGCAGATGACTCACTGTCATTGAGTCTTTCTGGTGCACATCAGAGTTGCTATGTGATTCAACACGGAGAGCTGTTGTGGTACAAGTCCCCTGGGATAGGCCCTGTATGCAGTGCCTTTTACTATGCAATGCATATGTTAAATTACAGTGATAACTGCAGTTAATCAAAGTCTTTGAAAGTGAGCATTCATCGCAGCATTGGCAGGAAGTCAGTGCTTCTCTGTCATGTTCTCCGACTGCCTCATATGCCGCTCTCTCTCTCCATATGGCTGTATATGAAACAGCGGTTCCTCCAAGACTGAGGGGCATCAGGTCACAAATCTGTGAAAAAAAAATCTGTATGGTTTAACGTGGACAGCTTTGCTCTCCCTGTCAACAAGATATTAACTGGTTATTCAGATATTAAGTTTTTTAATAGTGCAATAGAGAAAACATCTCCATCAACCTCATCCCCATTAAAGTGCAATAAAAATGAACATAATATTTTATTTGTGACAGAATAGGTTGGGTTCAGCACTCTAACCATTCAGGGTCATGGAAAGATAGAGCATTTTTCTTGCCTCTGTATGCCTGTGTTGTGTGTCTGAATGGCGAAATAACAGCAAACATGTTAGGACAATAATGGACGCATGGCCAGTTGTGTTGTTGCATAATGCCTCCAGGGCTGTGGGTTTGAAAGTGGCCCATGTCTCTGAATCTGTGGCTATTGTGTTTTCCTCCACATTTTGTCCTATAATCCAGAAAAAAGATCCAGATAAGTCTGATATTCAAAAATGTCTGTAGTTAGTACATGGATATAATTGTCCTGTGTTGCACCGGAGATGATGCACTCTCTGCTGTCTAGGTTAGACCCCAGGCATGATGCACTCTCTGCTGTCTAGGTTAGACCCCAGGCATGATGCACTCTCTGCTGTCTAAATTAGACCCCATTCATGATGCACTCTCTGCTGTCTAAGTTAGACCCCAGGCATGATGCATTCTTTGCTGTCTAGGTTAGACCCCAGGCATGATGCGCACTCTGCTGTCTAGGTTAGACCCCAGGCATGATGCAGTCTTGAATTGAAAAGAACTGACACAGTTCATGTGTATTGATGTAACCGGAAAATACCTCCATGGTTGTTGAGAAAGGCAAGTATAATTTGCTTTTGTTTAAATGGCCATGTCACGGACTCCTGACTTATCAAGCCCTTGATTCAAAGTGAAATGACTTGATTGTCAGCTTGAAATGTTCAGCAGTAGAAATCCATTGATACATGAAAATATTATTTATTTTTGGGTTAGAATCACCAGCAAAACTTTGTTTTGTTGAATTTTCAGAGCACATCCGCGAGACCTTTCGTAAAATGCAATCAACTTTTCAAAATAAATGAATGGAAAATGTTGATGCAGTTACTGCAAGTTTTTAAAAGCTATTTTAAGGAAGTAGCAAGTGTGAATGCTTTAATAATTTTAGTTGATGCCTTACTGTTTCCTGATGTTATGCAGCAGTCAGCAGTAACCCAATCTGTCTTCTGAATACAAGACAGCTTTGGAAACATTGTTTGCTGTGTGGGTGTATGGACTGTGTATATGTTGAAGGCTGCTTTTTGAAGAGCTTGTTTCAAGAGATAGTGTTGACATGGCTTCTGCATGAGTCAACTTCTGTAAGAAGTGACCTGTCCAGTGCAAAAACCTGGGCAAATGAACTTGGAGGCCCTAGGCTGCCCAGGTGTCCCAAGTGATATGACAGGTGTCCCAGCTCCCAGCCTGCCTGCAGTATCAGCCAAAAAGGCATGAAAAAGCAGAGTGCATACTTGTGTTAGATTTACCCCCTAGGCTTAATGTTTCTCAATGCACTAAGAAAGCGCTGAGCCTTTTTTACGCCAGTTGTGTGGGAAAAAAATGTCAGCCAAAAATCTTGAACATTATCATGGCAAGAATTCTAATAATGAATGACCCATGCAACAATGTATACACAGAAAGTTGTTCTATTTTAAGTCTTTTAAGTGTATCTGAGTGTCCCTTTTAGACCCAGAGTGAGTTTTCAGAGCATTCTTAAAACTCTATCACACACACACACACACACACACACACACACACACACACACAGGTAAAGCAAATCTTTACCTGTATAGTAAAGATTTTTATTTTTCTTATATATTTTTGTAGAATTGTTACACGTTTAAGTTGCTAGATTCAGTTTAAGGTAAAATGTGTTTAGACAATTAAAATATTTTTAAAGGACAGAAAGTGAAGTAAATAATCAGGTTTTCTACATGCTTCATTAGACGTATTATGTTCAGTCCCTTTAAAACAGCTACACAACCCAAAGCAATTATGCTTATTTTAAAGCTATGGAGACCAAAGCAAGCAAGCTGGGGATAAGAATGTAAATGCTGACAGAAATGCTATGAAACTCAATGGCCAGAATTTTCAACTCCACTAGACTAAGCAATGTTATATATTGAAATATTGAAATAACCCCCAATAAAGCAATGAAAAGCCAGTCCCTTTAAGTCATCAAAATCCCAGCAACATCTCATTAGACTTGTTTTCTGGGTAGGTGCCCTTGTCACTCCAGAAATGGAGTCTGACCCTTGTTATAGACCATAACACTTCTCACCCAGTGAGATCAGGGCTTGAGTCTTAGACACTACAGTCAAAAAAATAGGCCCCACCATCCCCCATGTGACTGCAGCAATTAACCCTCACAGAGGGATAGGGATTTGATGAAGATAAATCTACAGATATTACAAAAATGCATTTGAATTATACTTGAAAATACATGAAGCAGTTGTCTACTAATGACAGCATTCCAAAAGTGTACTTCAAATACTTAAAGTCACCTGTTTATAACTGATGAAGCCTCATTATGCCACAGAAACATCTGTGTTGATTAATGTCAAACACCGACTTTTTAATTTAATTGGCAAACCACCTGAAACCTCAGTGACACTTTCAAATGTATGATTCATCAAACTAAAGCTTTGAACATGACATGGTTCAGTGCTGAGCACTGCAATGTGATTGGAATGAAGCAAAGATGTACATGAAAATTTTATTGTAAAATGTACTTTCTTGCACATCCATTTTTGGCCTACGTTAATGTAATAATATTTCAAAGAAGGCTTTCTACTATAACACCAAATCCAAAAAGTTGGGATAGTATGGAAAATGGTCATAAAAAACAAAAAGGAGTCAACTGTGAAGACTATTCACCCTGTACTATACTGAAAACATTATGTCAGCACGTGACATTATACCATGTGAATTGAATTGTTTGCTAAAAATGTGCACTTATTTCAAATCTGGTAGCTGCAACATCCTCCCAAAAAGTTGGGATAGTTGACTGTTTACCACTGTGTAACATTTCTGTTTAACACTTTTTAAGCATTTGGGCACCGAAAATACCAGTTGGTCAAGTTTAGCTAGTGGCATTTTCCTCCATTCTTCCCTTTTGCAGGTCTTCTGCTGCAGAAATCTACACTCTGCTAAAAATCTCTGTCTGAGCAGTTTTAACAACCTAACTGGTCCTTCCAACATTTCAACTGATCTCATACTCAGTTTTTACAAGCCCATTTATATAGTCTTAATTTTTACTTTAGTCTGCCTCTAAAGTGACTTTTCTTCATGTAATTTCACAAACATATTAAATCCTGAAGTTTTCTGCAGTTTATGGTAGGAATAAGGGGGTATTCCTGTGACGTTTTCCATTTTCTCATGAAAACTGGGTTCAGTTTCTACACTGCATTATATTTCACTGAAATATGAGTGTGCATCATCATCCAGCCATCTCTTTATTTGGTGAACGACCTCAAATTTATTAAAACAATCAATAAGCACTAAAGTTTTTAAAACTGTTTCTTGTAGTTTACTACCAAAATAGCATCAATTTACCTTTATTTCTTTATGATGGAAATAATCATCTTGATGGAAAAACAAGCCAAATGTCAAAAAACCTGAAATCCCGTCACTCCCCTATCCAGCCACGCCTCCCCTTCATCTCCCTGATCACTAATTGCCTTCACTCATACCTAGTTTGCCTTGTTATTGAAACTTGCTTTTGCCATCTGTTCAGTGAGTAGTATTATTGTTTGCGAACGGCAGTTACCGAGCATGTTTTTCCCCCTACGTCCCACGTCATCCATCCTACTCATTGCTCTCGTTACAACATCCCTGGCCGCTCAAAACCTGTTGTGTGTCTCCCGTTATCTTCGTTTCAGATGGATCACCCTGGAGTCTCGACACATTGTTTGGATTGTCGTATTTGTTTTTTGGATCTCTGACTGCACCTGCTGCAATCAGATAAATGAAAGCCAGCACCCTGCGACTAGGTCCGTCACTGTTGTTGTTGTTTTCTGTGTTCTGTTGTTACACCATATTTCACGCACAGTTCAGGTGTTTTTCTTCTGCAGAGAAAGCTGTCATTATTAGTCAAATAATCAGTTAATTAAGATTCAGATAAAAAAGGGTTGTTTTATAAGTCACTAAAATAACAAAAAAATATCAGAAAATATATAAGATATCAGAAAAAAAGATAAAAGATACCAGAAAAATACAGACTTCGAACCTTTCTTCCTTTGTCCATCTCACTGCATGCTGATTTTGGCACAGGAAACATTATGCAAGAGCACCAAATGGGACTGTTGATTAATAAACATAGTCAACGAGTTTACTCTGGCCATCTTGACTCTACAAAAAAGCTAAATTTTACTAATGGCTTCACTTTTGCTAATTAATACACAAGATGGAATAAATAACAGGGACATTTGTTGAAGCAAACTGCACATATGGTATATCCTCCAGAAATGGAGTTGCCATGATTTGTAGAAATCTTGCGATGTATTAGTAAATCATTTGGTTTTGCCAATATGAGATGTACATAAATCAAGTTAGTGGAGAGACATACCTTCTGGTGTTGGAGAAACTGGACAGCATATGAACATCTGCAAAGTAGCACAACAAAACAAAAATCCCAATTAGACCCAGAAAGTGGGAGAGGGGAAATGTTCTAAACAAACCTTTAACACCTGTTAGATTCAGTAATATGTAAATAGTATTGTTAGTGTTATACAGACAGCAGAGATGTGTGTGCATGCGCGTGTGTGTGTGTGTGTGTGTGTGTTAAAAACTTGCAAATAGGAGCGCAAACATGATATATACATACATTTGTTAAAGAAATTACAGAAATATTTGTTAAAGAAATCTAAACATGTATAAATTTGCATATACACTATACTCAAAAGCCAAATGATTAACATAAAAATAGCGTAATAAATAAAAAGGATATTCTCACATGGTCTCAGAAATAGTCTTTCCTGTTTACATCTTTTTACCACTCTTATTATTCTTATGTACCCATAAAGCTCTGCTACAGACATGCCGTTCCCTTGTTTAGTTGTACCTGTGCTTATTACCTTCACTGATTTACATTTATTATCTCAGACCTTTTCTGAAAGATCATTATTACAGTACACTAGAACAACCAAACTACAGTGCCCCAGGTCAGGTAATCAGGAAGAATGTTCAGCTGTCAATAAAGTTAATCCTTAAGCACATTACATCAGTTTTAATAGCCAGAAGCTGATAAAGATCTCAAAGTACCTTTATGTCTTGTGCTTTGACATGCAGAGGTCACTGAGGTCACAGTTTCAGGCCCCGGCGCAAATGGATTGAGGAGAAGAGACATGAGAGAACCTTGCTAAAGGCACAGCTCCAGGGGCTACAGCACCTTCAAAGCGCACGGCAGATGAGCCGCAGCATTTCTGGGAGGTGTTACTCCCCGGGCACCTTTCAGCTCTCACCGTGTCAGGTGGTGTGACAAGCTTGCTCCAGAGCAAACGCCTTGCACCAGCTCTAAGTGACATCACCTCTAGGGCAAGTGGGGATTACTGCTTAATGTGGATGTAAACGTGTGCACCTGCTTTCAAAAAGGTTTCTGGGCAAAATTTGAATAAATTTGTTTCAGAGTAGATGTAATGAATACTCCAAAATGCACTGACAGTTACATGCTCTTATGTGTGTTTTAGGTCACTGAAAAACAGGTTGAGACTGGTCTTCTTCACTTTCCCATCTTTCTATAATATTTTAATGAGAGGAAAACGTTTTTACATTTCGATTAACTTTAAATCATAGCGGGTCAGTGGACAACCCATACCTATAATTTTTTTTTTCTTTTTTTCGGATAGCTGTAAAATTGTACTTGAATGTATTTGTTCATTTCTGTAAAAATTTAGCTTTTAAAAGATCAAAAATATGCTTGTACTCATTAAAAACACAAACAGCAATGAATTAGAAGTAATTACAAGTCATATTAGAGGCCAAATGACTATGCAAAGTGTATTTTCAATAAGATTAGAGGTCTAAATATAAACATTGCTATTCCGATTAACTTCTGCCTATTTTTCTTGTTTCTCTGCCTAGTAATTGCTCATGCATTTAATGTTTTTAATAAAGTATGTCAGTTCTCCCTCAAACTCATCTTTCATATAGTAACTGCAATACATAAAAATTTAACCTCCTGGCTGGCTATAAAGAAACAATTATATTTTCATGCACAGTTCAGAAGTTACAGGAATGTGCATACCGTATTTCTCGTAATTAACGCACCCGTACATGTTACAAGTTACATGCAGGACACGTCTATTTGAGGCCAATGTGCAAATTATAAAGTTTTTAAAACTTTTAAAACGAGACATTTAAATTTTTTAAAACCTTTAAAAACAATAAGTTGTTACTAAAAATCCTAACATTCTTCTACGTTATTTAAAAAAATTGAAAAATAAAATTCCCATTAACTACGACTAAATACAGATAAAAACGAATAAAATCAGAGTTTCTGTTAGGCATATGCAGACCTCAAGTACAATCAATTTGGGATTCAGTAGCAGAAATAATGTATCATTTTTGTGTTAATTTAATTATCTTTACTTGCATAAATTTCACTGCATTTACACATTCATTCTCCGCAAATTCATATTTCTACGCATTGACCACATTTCTGTCACTGCTTTAATTGCGTTAAAGCGGTGCACTTTACCGCGTCTCGTACTGTATTATTGGGTGGGGCATATCTATTAGAGCAGGTGCGTTAATTAGGAGAAATGCAAAAGTTGTGTTACGTTTCTTACTCTCGATATGTTTGATGTATATTGATGTTGGCATATAGAGTATATCATGATAAAGGGATTTCCATCCATTTTAGATCATATGAGTTATTATTTATATTTAATGTGTTTTTTTCTCAGAGGACTGATTCCTTGACAAATTCCTCTGTGTGAAAATTTAGAACTACAATGCAAGGGGAGATAACATGTTTGACATTATGAAATATTTTTTGTTTTTAGTATTTGTATAGTACATATGATTTCTTTGTCTATTGTGTTAAAATATATGTATAGTTACAGCAAAATGAATAATTCCTATTAAACAAAACAAAAGAAAGGGTGAATCAAATTTTAGCATGGACATTAGGAAAATTGATTGATATGTGTCTGTTTTGTAGTTTACTAAACCAACCAGAGGAAGCCAGTGCTACTGTGAATACTATTTACTTTTGTTTTATTTATTTACATTAAGTTATGGTGCAAAATTTTGTCTGAGATTGCTATGTTTGTCAAGGCCATCATTTATATTATGTGTAGCAAGCATAAACACATAGATGATTGATTATTCTCCTTTGTTTGGGGAAATTCATAATAATTTTAGGTCTGATCAGAAACCATGAAATTGCAAAAAAGCAAAACAATCAAGAAAAGAAAAAAACAAATGGTCAGCAATAAATTTTTCAGTCTTTTTTCACGCTTTTGATTTTTTTATTCTTTATTCAATCATTTCACCAACTTTAATTTTGTATTTCAAGCAACTGGGAGCAAGTGCGGTCAAACCTTCAAAGGGAATTCCTTCTGTCTTGAAACATTTCTAGTTAGGCATCATTTGAATGCATTTGCACAGAATTAATCAAAGACTAATTGTGATTCCATTACCAATTCAAGCAAGGTGAACAGGATGTAGGATAGCAGGACAGGACAGCACCTTATCAGCTGGTGCATTATTTAGTAAGTGCACTTCTGCGAAAAGTGAAAAAGGTGCATATGAATTTACATGTTTCAAACTCACATAATTGTTATTAATTATTTAAACACCAGAAAATGCTCAAACCACCAGCATTTAGTATAGCACTAAATATCTATATAGCAGTTATTAATTTTTGCATTTAAATGTGAAACAACAGAAAAATCGTGATACTTCTGTTTATGTGATCCTGCGCCACAGCTCAGCACAGAGTAATATGGTGTGGAAATGTGTCTGATGACACAGATTATACATGCTGATACTGTGATAAGTGATAAGTTTAATAAAGTTGATATTAATGAGTCCGACTATAACAAACCTTAACCTCATGAAACAGTAGTACTCTCGCCTGATAAGACGCACATGTATGTGCGACAGTTTAGCTTGCACACAGGTACTGGTCCTAGTGATGGAAAGTTACAGAGGACTGTATGTTTACCTAGTGGATGTTTAAAATAAAGGCCTGCGTTTCTATTTTGCCTCCTAATAGTGCAAAGTATTTTTTTTATAATGATAAGAGCTCTATACCAAAATTTACTTTATTCCCAAAGCACATAAAGTTATCAAACCTTATGAAAATGAATTTACAGAAGGAAAAAAGTAACAGTAATGAAATTATCAGATTTTTTTAACAATTTTGTTGCTTTGATACAAAAAGTACTGAAAATTATGTGTTTGTTATGTTAGCCCACTCATTTCAGAAACCTGCAGATATTTCTTTTGCACAATGTAACCATAATCTGAGGCATTGAAGCACACTCTATATTTACAGGCAGCATAGAAATAGAGTAAGGACTGACATGTGTATTTGTCTTATTAGTAATAGCAACGTCAGACGCTGGCAGGGAAGGGAAGGTGTGAGTGGACATGTTACTGGGGATTCTGCGCTAATGATACACACTTCAAGCTTGCTCAGCACAATTATGACAAGTGGAGACAGACGAGTGCTCCCTGTAAAAGTCTGCAGGTACCAATACAATAAAATAAAAAGAAACGGTCTGTGGCAGTGTGCTAGCATGCCTGGCTGCAGCCCAGTGCCTGACTTTTTCTGTGTCTATCACAAAGAAAGGCTGCAGTAGGAACAGAAATGCTCCTGATGAGATACAAGGGGGGAGGGGAGCGATTGGGAGGAAAAGAGGGCAAATAAGGTCCTTAAAAGCTAAGAGAAGCATTTAGCCTTCAAGAACATGACTGACAAGCTCCAAGAGGTGTGCATCTGTATTGTTGTGCTGTTTTGGTATTCTGCTGTACATATGTATACAAACATCTACCATCTGATTAATTTAATTATTTTAACACTAAGTTAATTAGAAATATTAAAAGTATTAATAAATACTTTTAAGTGAAATATCAGAAATTTTAATCAATATCTCTATCACTGCTATGTAAAGCCTGCAAATGTTAATGTGGTTTATTCTCAAACAATACAGTGGCAGACTCAGGATGTTTGAAGGGCAAAGATAAAAAGTATAAAAAATATCCCTGATAGTAGAACGATACACTATGTAGAGTGAAGCAGTCTTCATCCTCGATTAAAATTACATAATTTCATTACAAGTGCACTTCATCCATGTTTTCTTATTTGGAAGGGCCCTTGAGGGTACTTTATGAGTTTTTTTATTTTTAATGCAAGGTTAATATGTCAATATTTGCACAAACAGATGTAGACAACTAAATTAAATGATAAATGATTACTATACAAGGTGGAAAAAGCAAAACACACACAGTAATGGGCTGAATGCAAGAAAATCAAATCAAGGTGATATGACTACCACAAATTATGTACCATCCAGACATAACGTAAGAATTCTTAGTGCATAATAGGCAACATTCTAAGCACATTAAGGTGGATTAGAGGACAGACTGGGCCTGTTCTATGTCAACAGACATTGACTCAATGTAGCACAACACTAGGAAAGTAGTTGTGGGTGTATTTATACCCCACTGCTTCAAGTTTAGTGCACAGGTATAAGAGTTCAGTCACTTACTTCATCCCCACAGGAAGGCTGAATTCATCAGGCCATCAAAGCACTGTAGAAAGATGCTTAAAGGTAATTTAACAGCAAAATATACTGAATAGCCACAGACATCTAATGAATCGGTGCATGTAAGTGCTCAACACAAATGTCTTCAGTCCTTTAATGACACAAATTACCACAGACATGAGCCGTGACCGCTGAAACTGAACATGGTACATTACTTCTTTTATGAATAAATCAGCTCGAACCCAAAGCCTGGAAATATTACGATTAGATTTTGGGCAAAAATAAATAATTAAATCTCTTTTGTAAAAAATACTGATAAATCAAAGCCCTGGACTAAATGTAAAACAAAAATAGAAAAAAGCAGGCAGTATTACTTTACAGAATCAGGGAAAAACTAAAGAAGAAATGATTGATTATGTCAAAAGAAGAACGACAAAATTTAAAATTACCAGGCACTGGTAGAAACTTGTGTACAAGGAGAGAAAGGAAAGAGAGGAAGCAAAGGAAAGGGTGCTCTATGAGAACTGAAGATAATTTACTATGTGATGTGGCCATTTTTCCTCCTGTGATTTTATTATGGAAGATGTCATATGCAGGAAAAATGAGAATGTCACTGGAGACAGAAGTATGACTTTGACAGTCAGTTAGAGAGAATGAAATGAAAGTTATTTTATTTTATTTATTTATTTTTGTATGACTCTGCAGTCAGAGAAAAAATCCAGCAATAATTTGCCTCAAATGTGTCAAATGATGCAGTCCATCTGCAAAGGTATTTGAGGTGCTGTAGAGCAGAAAATTAAGGAGTGGTTAAGGACAAGTCTACGTTAGACTTGAGATGGAATAGCATGAATGGTGGGGTTTTAAAGCGGATCAGTGCCATGCTGTTCTTTCACACTACGTTGTAATCATGATCGGGCTCTCTTCATGCTGTTCCATTTCCCATTTATGTTCAGCAGAATCATTCAGTCATTCGCCAGCTGCTGAATCATTTGCTCTGTCGTTGTCTTGTCCGCAAGTCTGCGAATATGACGTCATGTCCAAGGAGCAGGCCTAACAGGAAAGCTCCTTGGCCACACCATTATTCTCACTCCTGTGTGTCACATGATCTTGGCCATGCTTTCTCTAATGATGGCATGAAACATCTTTACCTGACAGTTACTTTGAATTCTGGTTGCCTGGCACAAGATTATCAAAGGAAAGAAATCATGCGTTATTCCTCTTATATAAACAAAGAGCTGCTCTGAAACAATTCCCAGATTTACCCTTAGCTATTTCAATTGTAATGGATTGAAAATAAAAGTTAAAAACTAATTATCTCAGTGCCACTTATGTGTTATATTTCTGGGAAAACAGTACAATTTAATTCAGTTTGTGGCATTTCTTACCCCAGACTTTGGTGTGTTCTTTGGCATGTTGGGTTTGTTCTAAGCTCATGTAATTTTACTGTCATGCTCACCTTGAAAGAAGACTCGTAATTTCAAAGGACTTCTCAGAAGAGTTGGGAAGGCATTTTACAGTAACTAATTTTCACAGAATAGTCCCTATGAAGACAATCAGCTGTAATTCTCCTTTAGAGCAGGGGAAACCTGTCTATTACAATTCATCGACACTTAATTCTTCCAAAAATATAATGGAACTTGTCAGGGAAAATTACTCCTCACATGTTGCACGGGTAAGGTTTTGAAAAGAAATAAAGATTGAATCTCCATGGGCCAATGGGGGAAAAAAAAAAAATAATAAAACACCCGAGACTTACTAGACAGAATGCTTCAGACAACACAGAGAAATCAATAAGGGTCATCTGATGTGAAACAATTTACAGATGAAACATCACTCATAATATCGTATTGGAAAACACATTACAAAGCTTTTGCACAGTTATTTTCTCTCATTACAGTAAAAATGCAGTGTAATCTATACAGATTCCGTGGAAAACTGATCTCTAAAACACAATCAAACCATATCAGTGAGTATAATGGTGATATTTAACATTATTATATTTGCAGTTATTTGTTGATTCCTTTTACCCACCCAGAATAAAATAAATTTACCTATTTAAAAAAATCAATTAAAATTTCTTTAAAATTGAAATGAAGCACTTTGATGATCATATCAGTATCGACTAAGTCAAGTTTTGTTTCCAAAACATGAGCAAAGCTTGACTATGTTAATGTTACTCATTCAGCTCACTCTTTGTTTATTCTCATTAGCATGTGAGTGGCCTATGCAAAATGGTGCTTTTCTGCTGCTGCAATGTAAAAATAATACTGACATCTGTGAGCAAAATCATTCAATTTTCCAAAGACCTTTGAATTCATAACACACAAAGGGTTTTTGTTCATTCATTTCCATGTAATATCACTTTCACACTTAGACTGGATATCACATGAATAAAACATCATTTGATAAAGCTTAATGAGAAACGAAAATGTTCAGCAGTTATATACTAAAAGAATCACGTGCAAATTTAATGCATTCTGTTGTAAAGAGCTTCAGAATTTAGCTGGAATTTTTAAAAGATAATTTAATAATAAAACTGTGTGACTCATGCTTTTTATTACACCAACAAATGTCCATCCACAATTTCATTGTAAACTACCTGTTTAGATGGAGAAAGGCTTTTTTTTTCAAGAAAACTTAGACATAAACATGCACCTAAAAAATTATTAAGTATTACAACAAAAGGTTTGCTTTTAGTGTCAGGTGTTGATCTTTTGCATTATGTATTTTTTTCTGGGAATAGAAAGAAATGAAAGATTAAAGCCACACAAAGTAAAATTTCATATTTGTAATTGTATTATTGTATTAAATGTATATTGAAAAATGAAACGGCCTAGCATTTTGCCAACCTTTCTAATTACTATGTTAATCAATATTGCCGTGTTCAGCATAAAACTGCAGTGTATGTAGTCTTTGTTATTGTAGCTAGATTAGTCTCTCTCTCACACACACTCCCTCTTCGTATCTCCCACACAGTTTCTCTCCCTTTCCCTCCCCCCTTATCCATTGACTTATACACACACACAGAAAAGAGGATGTGTGTGAAAATGTAGCTCTAAAATAAACAAAAACAAAACATTACAAACAAAAAATCAACATAAGTGGAACTGTGGTAATACTATATGTAAATGATGACACCATCGTAACTTGAAAATATCATGGAGACAAAATAAATACACGCTCTAAAAAAACAATACGTGTTCCAACGCTGAGACAATTCAACTCTGTCGATCGCTGGCGAGAGTAAGGCATCTCACGTGGCGGGAGGTGCGTACATCCCGGCAACATGCAAACATATTGTACCACATACGCGGCTACATTTCCCTGCCGCGCGAATCTCAAAATATTTTTACAGTTTTGTTA
The DNA here is from genome assembly GCA_025773905.1 of Chitala chitala. NCBI lineage: Eukaryota > Metazoa > Chordata > Actinopteri > Osteoglossiformes > Notopteridae > Chitala > Chitala chitala. Next base: position 19,766 of record JABJVR010047876.1, read on the forward strand.
TATCGCTATCGTCGTCATGAGATCGAAAAAACGTAAGTCGAACCATTGTTTGCATATGCTGTTGTTTTACAAGGTTCAGAAGGAAAAAGTACAGGCCTGGAAATGTTTTCTTCAATCAGCACTTTAACAAATTAGCTTCCTGGATTGCAAACAAATGTCATTTGGAACACAGACTGATCTTGACAAATATAATGAGGGAAAAAAAAAAACATAACATTAAAATCAAAACAGACTGCAAGAGTACAACTTTGGGAGAAAAGAATAATAAACTGCTCAGTCAATTTTATACCTGACTAGTGAAAAAAAAATATATAGGCATGGCAACATCCAAGGGGCATTCCAGAAAGTAAGGCAGTAACAATCATCAAGTGGATGGTACCCTTGTGCTGTAGTCAGGTTAAAGTGAAACAACTATAGTACACCATGAATAAAAATGGGAAAAGTGACCTTCCTTTTTAAAGTCAAGCATAAGTATTTCCACATTTTTGTTTGTTTGACCTCCTGTGTATTTATTATATGGTTTAAAGAAAGGCTTTTTATGGTTACTGTTGCCAACTTTTTTATGCAAACATTTGAATCTCTTACAAAAGCCAATTGTTAAAGAGATTTGTAAGCTTAAAGGAAGAGGCCACCAAGACAAAATCTAACCTGCTTTTTATATTAAATATATTTTTAAAGATCTGGTTTTAAAATTTTGAAAATATTTTTGGTTGTAATAATAAGCTATAGCACCAGCACATTCAATCAGCATAATGTCAAAAAGCAATGAATCCATCCTTCCATCCCTCCATTACTCAAGTGCTTATCCTACACAAGGTAGCAGATGACCTGGAGCTCATCCCAGACAGCGTCGGATGCAAGGCAGGGTACACTCTGGACAAGGTGCCAACCCACCTCAGAAGAAGAAATATATTCTTAAAAAACAAGTGAGGTGGTTGTAGTAATACATTTTTATCCCCATGTATTCAAAATGCCTGTAGGTATTTATTTTACTGAACCAGGAGCGGCAAACACTATCTCCATTCATTTTTTTCAAATCACCTGTCTAATTCAGGTTCAGAAGCGCCTGGGGTCCATCCTAGTCCAATACAAGAGTACACACAGAAAGGGCCTTGCAGCCCACGCTGGAGTCACCCTAAATTTTTATGTGTTGGTCTAGGCTGCAGCCTATGATGTGATGGGATGGGAAAGAGGAAGAATATTATACCTACATGGCTGCAAATATGAAGGGTCTCCACAACATGAAATTCTATGTTAAATTAATTTACTGTCACCAATACCATATTTTTACAGATGTGTGCTAAAATATGAAGACAGTGAGCATGCAATTATATATGAATATTTACATGCCTTGAGGAGCAAAGGTCAAATAGCATACAATCCCTACATCATTCCTGGCAGCAATCCTACGTGGTGAGTAAGCAATCTTGCTGCATCCTTGTTTTTTGTGCTTTTATCCAGAACCGTGGCATGCCTTCTGGTAAAATTTGATAGTGCATCATGTTTGTCAAAGCCCGTGTTGACATAAACCCTGAACTTTCACTGCCCAGGACAGCAACCTTTGGAGAGTTACCAGCAGACCGGGGCCACTTTATGAGGCTGACATTGTGATGACAGCAAAATTCTCCAAATATTAGATGAGCAGCTGTGCTTTGGACATGCTGAGGGGATTCTTTTGCTGCGGTAAAGCTATGTAGATGTGATAATGATGTGACAACTGTGCCAGGAAAAGCTGCTAAGGTCAAAAGTCATTGGTGTTCACATATGGCCTTAAACCTCTCCCCTGCCCGTGTTTTTAAAAGGCAGTGGCAAAGTTTCCTTTTTACTTTAAGAAACATGAGAAATTATAGCTCTTTTCACATGAAAGGCTAATGCCCCTTTCCGTCAATGCATTAAATGAAACCTTTATTGCAGACATCAGCACATAGACAGTATACACTTCTTTTCATAATGATTTCACAGCCACAAAGTTACTTCTTAAACTCACTATAAAAATTATACAACTCTCCACCATTTACAAGCACATCAACATAGTTGTTAAGAATCCTTTATGAGAGTATGTAAATAAAATCTTAAGATGCATATAGCTGTTAGAAAAGACAACATGCTCCTGGCTGTGGACAACGTTGTACTTTTGAACAAATTTTAAATTTAAACCACATCCAATTGGTTGATAACAGTTGTTGTTTCATTGTACTTGCAGACTGAAATGCATAACACCATGTACTAAAAGATATAAATAGCCGGATATTCAATCTTCTATATTTCATAAAGCTTAGATCTTCCCACAATGCTTTCATCTTAACTCGCTGGGAAGACTTCTCAACATCAATCCCCTGCTTTTCGATATGCCAAGAAAATCTTTCTGGTCGTAACAGTGTTCTAATTCCTGATAATACACTGTTTAGCATGTCTGGTTCCACATACACATGCTTTAAAAATAAACAATGCTTAAATAACGTGAAGGACTACATTTATAACTTTTGCAGTGCATTATGCTGAGATAAGGAGCAGGGGGTGATGGATGCAGACCCTCACTTCAGAGCTCCTGTGTATATCAGCACAGCCTAAGCTGTGGAAGATAGCTCAGATAAAGAGACAATCGGGCTATGTGTGGAGTACTGCAGCGCGGTTTTCCACTAAGGCAGAGAATCAGTCTGCTTTATCATGTCCCTTTCAACTACACATTTAATTTTCTCACCTTTTATTACAGCTTTTTTTACCTTTTACGGCTGCTTTTCTTGCATTTCAAAGGTATGATAAAGAGCAAACTCAGCAAATGAGCAAAAAAATGGACATTTTGTATTCTGCTGTAATGTTAAAACAGACACTTTCAATATCTTCCATTTTTTTACATGAAAGAATCTCTGGGCTTCTTCTCTTTGATAAATAACGTACAAAATAGCAGCAATTGTACAACACATACTACATAAAACAAAATATTGCCAAAAATTGTTACAAATGTTTTGACATTTTTTCATAATTTATTAACATTTCTTAATTTCATGAAATTTCTTTAAGACAAGTATTATGCTTCAAGGACATTTATGAAATAGCTATCAGATCACCTGACAATACCTAGTGCCAAATCTCAGGATTAAGGATCTGCATCCCCAAAGCTAACAAGAGAAGCTAATGCTTTAGGTGCGACATTCAGCTGTGCTATACTGTGCAAAATCATCCAGATTTTGGTTGGAATTTACAAATAAGTAAATGTATGTCAATGTATTTACCTTATATTCTTTTTAAATAGCAAACAATGATTAGATTATCCAGACAAATACAGGATACTTACTGTTTTGTTGTAAAATATGGTAAGGTTTTTAAATAGCTCTTGTAGCCAAATGGGAAAATGACATAATTATATACAGTACAACAGAGTGTTAACTCCAAATAAGGGATTCTAAACAGTGTATGTACCTAAGCAGGCGATTTAATGTGGACACCTGTTTGCCTTCCCACACAAACAAAACCATAAAAAGAAACACATAGAAACTTCTTACAATTAATGCAGTCAATTTTTTACCTATAGCACATCTTAATTTTAATGTTAGTTTGATTACATGTACATGCACACGACACGTATGTTGTTTAAACGTGAAGCAGCTACGCAGATAGATATTTGTTTTATGTGGTCCACTGAGGTTTAAGTAAAGACCACAAACAGGAGGATGTCAATGTTGAGCAGTTTTTCTGCTTGGACACAAACTTGTCATGTCACACTATTACGCACCACACTTGTCATTCACACGATCTGCTGCCATATCATCTGTTCACTGTAGACCATCTGTATTAGTGCAAACAAGCTTTTCAGGCTCCCACAGCTCATCGACATAGGCTTAAAATATCAAACATTCCTTATTTCACACCATCACTAACGTATTTTAAGCAGTACTGAATCGTAGCAGGAATATAAGTCATTATGAACTTTCAGTTTTAGAACTGACTCCCAGTGTTGATCAACTCCCTGCCAAACTCCAAACTTCTCCCCGTCATCTCTTCTTTAATAGGGGTTAAAGAACTAAAAACGGCCTGGCTGCATGCATAGCTAGTCATTTAGTAGTTTTGATGGGTTAGGGGGAGTGTGCAGGGTGGAAATCTACTTAAAGCTAACTGGCTTTTTGGATTATATGAAAGGGCTTGGAATTGCATCTGGCACTGGTGTTGATTCAGTGTAATGCCTGATTAAACATCGAACCCGCCTGTCAGTCACAGTAGGGCACGGGGCTCACACCACTACTGTCTGCTCACCGAGATGTTCTCAGGACTACAGTCTCTGCTTCACCTCACAAACCTTTTATATTAATACTATCAGACTTAGCAGGGACTACCCACAGTGTTATTGCCAATCTCAAGGCTAGATTTCTCTATTTTTAGTGCTGAGAGCATAACAAACATGTATAAGATGAAAAACGACACATAAGGAAATGTTTAGATGTGTCTTGTCAGGGTTGGACTATTTAAGATGTATGCATTATAATACTATATAGCAGTGACAGAAATTACCTGTCTGTTTAGTCATATCAATATGTATTTAGGTCCTCCAAATGTTTTATTATCAGCCATATATGCATCTGCAATAATGGCATTCAGTTATGATCAAAGTAGCTGAGAAAATAGAGGGCATATGTTTTGATAGGATAACAGTTCATCCTAGATCTGGTATCATAAACACCAGTCATATCCAGTGGTAGTCATACACTTTGAAAAGAAAACATCTCCTGTCCAGATAATATCTTGGAGTAAGAACCAGTTAATGAGTTTGTACTGAAACAAAAGCTATTATTGTAGTTCTGCAGCATACATTTTTTAGCCTTCATACAGCTTCTAGTCTGCTGTGCATACAGCTTTCCAATGGTCGTTATTCAGAATATTATTTAAGATTATGTCATTAAGGGTGGGCTATATGTAATTGCCATGCATGTCATTAATATTAGTAGAATTTTGAAGCACTATCCACAAAAAAAGATGCTGCTCAAACAAAAATTATAGCCACACTGCTGGCCTGTGTTAGGTGACACTTATGTCAATGTTTTGTGTCGTGTCCTGAGGGGGTAACATTGCATTGGGACCAACTCAGACAGCGATGGCCCTAAGGATGTGTATGCGTGTGTGTGCATTTATGCCGTGATGTTTTATTTTATAAGGCTATCCACAAGGCATACAGAAAGTTCACAACTCAATTAATTTACATGGAAACGTCATGGTGGTTTTGCAAAGCAATCAGATTGCCTGAGATGTGTCTGACATACTTTATTATGTTATGTTCTCTAGAAAACGAATTTAATCTATCATCCCCTCCTCCAATTATGCAGCTCAATTATATTGCTTAGATACTTCACCTTATTAAATTGAATTACACTTGGGTATTAGCGAATTACCAAATATCTGGAAACCAGGCAGAGTGGTTATTAGATTTATATAGTTTGTTGAAGCACCTAATTTGAAACAGCAATTCTAAGAAACAAACCCATTACATTTACTTACAGTGTGCGTCCCGTCGGATAGTGCCTGTAGATCATTTCTGGGCTGCAAGCTGCCTCGCCTAAATCAAAACTGAAGAATTGGTTCCCTCTAAATCTTCACAGCATGAACAGACAGTGAGAGTCTGAAATGCATGTCAATCAAGACCGGTCTCACCACTTGGAAGAAAAAAAAAAAATCAATGTCTGGTAATCTGTCGAAGAAGCAAAACTGACAGTAAGAAATAATTCCAGAAGGAGCTGGAACTCTCTGTAATGGGACAGAGGGGGATTCTAAAGCCCTACTGCTATAATGTTCTTTACTGTATCTCCTTCTCTTGCCTTTTCTTTGAGCCTGTTATTGGCATAGTAGAAAAGCTATTTTCTGTTTCTTTCAGTGGTGGCTGACTTATTAAGAAGGGCACCTTGAATGACACACTTTTTGCTAACTTTAAAAACGCTGTGAACAACTGCTTGGCATGCAGTGGCTATACAGCTTTATTAGGGAGAGGCGCATATTAAACTCCAGAGCCCCAAATTATATTAATGGCACTAATTATGCACATGCCTTGAAAACTAAGCAATGTTTGCACAGCACAGTCACATTTCACGAGGGAGAGAAGGTAAATATGGCAATGGGTTTCATCTGAAATCCACAGAATATCAACTGTAAACTACATCCTACCTGTCTGCCCCAGTACCTGAGAACTTCTTTACCAGATAAGGATGAAAGAGGCAGTTTCCCCTAGTAAAATCCCAGCAAGATAAAATATCTATGGGAATCAGATGACATTTCAAAGAAATTCTGTGGCATAGACCAGAAGCTGACATTGTCGTCCTCGGTCCTGCTTTATATGTACCTACAGATACATACATATGTACTGTTCAAACACGTTTATGTCAAGGTGTGTGTGTGTGTATGTGTGTGTATGTGTGTGTGTGTGTGTGTGTGTGTGTGTGTGTGTGTGTGTGTGTGTGTGTGTGTGTGTGTGTGTGT
>JABJVR010047877.1:0-26222 GCA_025773905.1 Chitala chitala
ATCGGGGTGTGTAGGAGATTTTCTATTATGATATTTGGTCAGCAGCCATAAGTGGATTGTCTTGTATGTCTGTTTATGTGGAAATTAAATGTAATCCATCTAGCCAGCAAAAATCAATGGAAATGAGACATAATGAAGGAGAGCACTCATGTGCTTGTCTGGGTTTTTTTTTTCCCTTGATTTAAGGATGCAGAAGAATGATCAGTCTGATTAATGTGTACGTACATATGTCAAACAGCACATCAAGTTGGCGAAAAACAGGCATTTGTGCGTGTACACACGATATGGACTGAAAAGCAGATGTTTCTTTGAGCGGACCACCAAGATGTGTTGAGGTTTAATATGGACTGCATCAAAGCGATAGAGACATGGGTTTGCCACCAAATGGCTAGATTAAACCTCAGTGAACGTGTGCATCATATGGTGTCTTTGAAACACAGCTGGATGGGGCTGTGTCAGTGCAGCGAGGCTCATTTCTGTTTGCGCTCGGTTTAGCTTCAGTCATGGGCTTGTTCAATTTTAATGCCTTTGTTGTACACGTGCATCTAAGCTGTAAACGAACCCATGTCTTTGGGTTTTGGGATGTTATAGCATGCTTGGCTTGTCATCTATGAGGGTGAGGAGGAGGGCAAAAGGAAACTAAATTGCACACAGAAGCTGCTCTGTTTGGCATAGCTGCTCTGTTTGGCACAGCTGCTCTGTTTGGCATAGCTGCTGTGTTTGGTATAATATTTGGCAAAATAGCTGAGAAAATTACTGACGATCTGATAATGAGTTTTTTTTTTTCTAAAGGTCTAAAGAGGGCCCATCTTTTTTTCCCTTTAAAGGGGTAGCTGGTTTGAAAAAGTTTGACAACTCCTAGAGCTCATCTTTAAAAGAATGAGAAGGCATTACCAGTACAGTTAGCAGAATGTCTGTTTATTTTCAGATTGAAAACCCCAGGTATTTGAGGGAGACACCAATTCCTGTCTCTCCGGTAAGTGTGAAGCTGCACTGTATTTGAGAAAGAGCGATAGTGTTGCAGTCGGTGAATTTGCTTAATTAGGTTAAAGGTACATGTGTGCGGTAGGTTACCTGGTTAATAACATTTTTCTAATTGTAGATTTACCACAAGTCCAGCCTAAGAAAAAACAACAGTTTCAGCGATGCCCAGACCCAAAGTAACACACATGAGAAGGAGGTATGTATAAAAGAACTGATGTCACACATTAGCTCACAGAGCACAAATGACATGGGCATGACAGTTAAATTGCCATAATTATGACCAATCAGGAAAGAATGTGTTAATGTGACAGAACAGCCAAAAGTTACTGGGATGAGCAGAGTGATTTGCAAAATAAGTCCTGATTCATCACTGCATATAAAGAGTATAATAAGGTATAATTAGCTTTTATTGTAATTGCATATATATGTTACAATACATGTCACAACAAAATTTGTTCTCTGCATTCAGTCCATTCCCCTGGGTAGAGCAGTGGGCAGCCACACACTGACTGTCTTGCTTAGGGACACATTTGGTAGCTGGGCCAGGTTTCGGGCTGGGATTTGAACCAGGAGACTTCCGCATCCCAGCCTGGTTCTCTACCCATTAAGCCACCAGGCTCCTTGAAGAACTCAGTAAGAAATGGAAGAAACACCAAGACATTTTGCCCTATTAGCATCTGAAAAGAAATTCTTGTACCTTGAAAGTGAAAGGATACTATTTTGCATAAGCATTTGTAAAACCTGATTAAATATTACTAGTATGTATGGAATTTGATTTTTGTTTTCCCTAGTTAACAGAGAATTGGGACATTTTAAAAAGAACACCGTGTCCCTCTACAGACATCAGAAAGACTCAAAAGTTTACTAACTGTTAGCACCAGTTTAAGCACTGTTAAGAAATGAAACACCCATTATCAATGTAATGGCTCTTGTTAAACTGGGTTAGCTTTCATGCAGCGTGTTATATGGTGCACACGAGCAGTTTGACATGTCGCTGGGAGTTAACACGAGGGTGCTCTGATGACTTTTTTATGTTGCTTTCAGCTCAGAGTCCCCGCTGCACACATGTGCCTTTGATGTAATTTTCCTCTCTTGACCGAGACGGTTAAATATAACACTGTGCTTGACTTGGCTTAATTACCACTGGATTTACATCCCTTTGGGGATGTGCTGTGCTCAATTAGATAAACTTCAATCGCAGGGCAAGCCTGACCGTCCGGTCTTTGAACAATCTAAGGATAATTCGGTTATGCCAGAGAGCGGAGCCGGGCACGTGATTTTCATTATTCCATTCAGGTTTAATAGTTGTTAAGACTGACGGATTAGTGTTGGGTGCGGACGGGCGATGAAAGAGCTGTGAGTGAGAAACAGATTATATTATCATTTTGGAGAGAAAGCTCTGTTTAAGGCTGGGAGGCCTGCCTTATCACTGCGACAGCTGCCTGTCACTGAGCCCCTTTCCTCTCAGGTGTCTGAGCCAGGGCTTCTTAACCAGAGTCCTGAGATTTTATTTGCCTGGCTTTTAATATTTTAACCAATTATATTGAAGCATTATTTTCTTTGCAATCCTATCTGTTTGACTTTGTGCACTTAAAAGCATTATTCTGAGAAGGGGTCTTCAGCTTCAGTAGAGTGCCACAGGGGTCTGTTGTTCGAAAGAGGTTTTGAACTGCAAATCATGGACCTTTTTCCATATTGCTGACCCTCTGGTTTTGTTTTTGGTTATTTCTCCATCACCTGTTACACTGTATCACTAATTATGTCCATATGTAGCTTTGCATGTCCTGCGATGTCTTTCTGACTGCATATTATTTTCTACCCTGAGTCACTGCGTTTTGTTTTTTGTCATGTTGTTGGTTAAAAAACGGCTGTTTGTATTAACAGTTGAAGAATTTTTCTCTTGACAACAAGCAATCGTATTTTAAGTGTGTTGGTTGCACAAGAGTTTTCATCGACAGATAGTTTCAAATTCAGAACACGTCTCAGCTGGATAAGCATTCCTGTGTGCATTGATGGTACAATGTTCTGAACACAAAGTGGCTTGCACTGCAGCTAGACACTGACAGACTTTCTAACCTCTTAACAAGACTTGGCAGCAAATCTCTGCTGGCCATCTCCCAAGCACCGCGGCAACTTGTGCACACAATGGAGTCATGAAACTGTAGACTGCACTGCCAACAATTGTCATCCATTCAGAGACCATCATCATCTGTATAGACGTGGCCCCTCTGAGAACAGTGTTATGGGTGTAGTTATGATGCAGAAAGAAAGAGAGTTTGGTGTGGTTTTATTTTTCATGTTTTCATAGCTTAATTGTTCCTTTTGAATTCCACAATAGATACTTTATTTTTCTCAGCCATGATCAATGTTGTATTGTTTTGCTCAACATAAAATGGTTGCAGGTGACTGCACCAAGGGGAGATGGAGCCTTACTGTCACTGAGCTAAGATTGTTTTTTTTTTTTTTTTAAATCTTCATACTTTCATTGTTCAGCCAGCGAGCCCAGATCTCGCTGCCGTTGCACATGTTGCCTTCACACACCTCCCCGTGGACATCCCCATGATCTTTGAAGGTCCACGTCAGTGACCGGCGTGTTTTCGTTCTCCGCGGTCTCCACAGGCCGAGATGAAGATCAAAGTGCTGGAGGCTCGACACCAGGAGGAGAAGTTGAAGATGCAGCAGAGGCACGACATGGACGTGCAGAAGGTACAGACGGCTTTGGTTTGCTCTAAGCAGGGGCCTGCAGGCATCATGTGCTGAGCTCGCAGTTCAGCTTGTTCCCGCATGGGCCGATCTTCAATAACATTCTCATCGTGTCTCTGCTCGTTTCTGTTTTTTTTTTTCTCTCCAAATCTTCCTAGAAGTCTTGGCCCATAATTGAAAGGACAAGGATTTAAATTGTGAATGGCACAACTGTTCGGACATTTAAATGCCTGGCAATGAGAGATCCTCACTGGTTATTCTGCATGGCAGGATGTTATTGGCTGAGCAGGTATGAGGGTATTGTGAAGTGACACACAGGTGAAAGTGGGGGTGGAATTAGTGAGACAGTCAGTAATTACATAAATATCTCTGCCAGTCTTGAAGCAGACATATTTTGCTAAAAGCCTCCCTTAAAAGGCTCAAATGTTCCCCCTAAAAGCTGGCTTCTCTTCCTGCAGCGTACAGTGTTCTTGGACCCAACCTTTGATTTTTCAGCTTTGACTCTGCACAGTGTGACCAAAATGCACGCTGGCCAAATTATCTGTCCGCTCCTTTTTTTCTGTTCAGTAAATGAACTTCTCTTTACCCCCTTTCCCTGCCTTTCATCTTGCCCGTTCCTCACATCATGATGACTTTGGAACAGAGTGCACCTCTGATCAAGGCGCGAAAAAAAAAAATCCCTATGTTGTGTTCCTCAACTTTATCAAGGGGAGACGGTACTTAGAAGTTTCCCAGGACTTTCATTCACACTCGTGTGTGTGTGTGTGTGTGTGTGTGTGTGTGTGTGTGTGTGTGTGTGAGTGAGAGAAAGCAGGCCATCCCTAATGATGAACAAGTCCAGCGTTTTGTTCTCAGTTGCCACCTGATTGTGTTGGTTTTGTTCTGTACTGCATGGAGCTTGCTGCTGGTCGGCCCATCTCACAGAACCCCCCCCACGCGGCTGCCTGTCTCTGTCTGACTTGCTGGAATAAGTTTGTTGTGCTGCTGCTGCTTTTTTGCTGCCACAGACTTTACAACAGACAGTGTAGACAGACAGTGGTTTGTTCAACGTCAGACCTTGTGTTACCAAATCAGTGAGGAGACTGCTGGTTTTATAATGACTGAGGAGACATTGCTGATTTTAAGAACCGAACTCCTTACTTGTTGACACGTGCTACCAGCATGCTACAGTGTGATTGTCCTGGAGGGACAGGACAGTTTGAGAGGCAGCATGTGTGGAGTGCTGTAATTACCCAGGTTAAAGTAAATTATGGTTTTCCTTTTTAAACATCATTCTATTTGAAAAATTTGATTTAATCAATTAAAGTTTATTTATTTCCCAGCTCTTGTGCTTCATTATGTGGAAAAATCTGATTATTTTATAATATTTGCATGATTGTCTACTACAGACATACTAAATAGGAGGACTCCAGTCTGCATCTGGACCGAATTACAGTTCAGTCTGAACCTGGAACAAACTTTTACAACCAGACCCAGACTGCATTTCAGTTGCACATCTCTGTCACGTCGCCTCAGCGTTGCATGTGTCGCATCCCCTGTCATCGTTGCGCAGCCCGCTAGTCGCCGCATTTAGCAAAGTGGTTGTCAGATAGATGTTGGAGCTGAGACTTTTTTTTTTTTTTTTTAAATGGCATGTACAAAACTTGCCATTGTAAAGAAGAGAAAGGTCAACAGTGAAAACCATGAGTTCAAAGATGAGTGGACTGACAAATATGCGTTCATTTTGCCCAGGCCATCACACCTTTTGTGCCCAGTTTCAAGGACTTGGTTACGCACAGAAGGTGTCACTTCTCTCATTAATGGAGAAATGTTGTTCATGTATGTAGTTTCGGAGTTTTTAGAATTTTATGGACCTATGGTGCAGAGAGACTTTGGTAAGTGGACCTCTAATACATATATTTCAGTATACCTGACCTACTATATTGGTGACCATAGACGTTGCAGGCAGAATGCACTACAGCAGACCTTTCTGATAGGATGTAAAGGTTCTAGCAGCTTATTGTAAAAACTTGCGCATATGTGCAGCATACAGATCTGCGTATGTGCATCTGTCTTGAAGCAACTGACCATTTTACAATGAATTATTCTAGATTTTGGACAGGAAGAATGGAGAGATTGAGGAGCTAAAGACCATGTACAGGAGCAAACAGAAGGACTCGGAGGAATCCATCCGTAAACTGGAGAAGAAAGGTATGCTTCTCAGTGCTGGCACCCGTGGCATGGCGCTAATGGCTGAAGAGAGCAGCTAAACAGAGCAGCTCAAATCAACATTGGGGTTTGGGTAGGAAGATGGGCATGTTACACCTCACATGACCTCAGCTGCACCTTAAGCAGGAGGCTTGAGGCTCTTACAGCACATGTGAACAGCTCTCTCAAGCAGACTGTGCTCACACTTCGACCTGCTCCTACATGTACAGTTCAGAGCTTGGTTCGGGAGTCGCAGGTCATCCGCCAGAGCAAAGAGAAGCAAATCGCTGAGCTGAAGAAGATGTCCGAACAGAGTGCTGACTCCCTGAGGAATGAGTGGGAGAAGAAGGTAGACGAAAATGAAGTTACCTCAACCAATGGGATTGTAGCACAACATGAATGGATTTTCTGCTATTTGTTGCTATTTATGTAGTGTAACAGACTACTGAGTTTGGTGTCTTGTATGCAGCAGGGAATTGTCTGTATTATGTGGCCTCCTGGGCCCAGTAGTATGACTTGATGCGAGAGACAGCCGTTGGCACACATTGAGCGCTGCAGTAAGAGTCTGTCTACCCTGTCTGCACAGATGCATGAAGCGGTGGCAGAGATGGAGCAGGAGAAGATGGAACTGCAGAAGAAGCACACGCAGAGCATCCACGAGTTGCTGGAGGAGACGAACCAGCGCTTGGCCAGGATGGAGTCTGAGTATGCTGTACAGACACAGGCCACTGTAAGTCCTAGGGCAAGGCATTGTGGGATTGCTCATATGGGAGGGGCTCGTGTGGCGTGGTGATTCTTTACAGAAGCTAAGTGGGTCTGTTCCCCTGCTGACTTATAGGACACTTAGATCTGACTGAAGTAAGATTTTGAAATGCTGTTTGAAGCCTCATCTTCAAGACCCTCAGGGGGACGTGGCAGAGCCTTGTGCTCTGGTGAGGATTTGGCTCATGCTGAGATTTACGGCTGTGGAGATCTTGTTCTGTTTAGTTGTGTGAAATTCCTGCCTTTTGCATAAAATGGAACATTGACCATTTAATGTAGGCTAGCGTTATTGTAATGGAGCAGCAGGAATGTCTCTGACTTGTGTGTGTGTGTGTGTGTGTGTGTGTGTGTGTGTGTGTGTGTGTGAGAGAGAGTTATTTGTAGTTTGCACAAATCTATGTGTCTTGTGTGCATGTGTGTGTGTAATGGAGACCATGGAGATAAGAAAAGGGAGTCCTTTCATCTCTTACCGCAGTACTTTCATGCTAACTGTGCTATAGCTGGCTGGAGATGGAACAGCTTGCTTTAAAAATGTCACGCAAAATGACAGGTGTTTTTACTATAGCATTTGACAGTTATGCTATCTGTGCTCAGGTTTTTACCCATGCAGATGTAAATGCAAAATGCTGTTTTTCACATTTTTCACAGTGCTCTCTCCAGCTAATTATCACGGAAAGGTGTGATAAAGCGTTGTCTTTATTCGTTTCCTTCATTTTCCTTGTGTGCAGACAAGGCTCAGTTTCACTTTGGTCCTGTCCAGTGACTTGCTGTGACACCTCTTATTTTTTTTCTGTCTTTATCTGTGACCATCAGCAGGTGTTCAGGGGGGAGATGGTGTCGACAGGTGTGCAGAGTTACTGCGCTGCAGACACACCAAAGCAGGCGTTCTGTTTAAAGTCAGTTTTAATATGTAGCTTCTGTATTACGCTAAGACAAAGGCCCACTTTAAAGGTTTGTGCGTTACGTTGCCAGACATATCCAAACGCGCGGCTCTGTCATCACCGTTTATTTTAGTAGCCTTAAAGCACTGTATGTTGTCATATCTTTAATCGCGATGCTGTCATCAGAAGCCAAACGAGCTGAGCTTGCCATGTTTGGGACCTTCTGATGCCAGTATTCTTTTTCATCAGCCGCTGAAGGCCGAGCTTCTTCAGTGATGATCCATCTGTAGGCAGAGTACTCTGAATTAACTATACATCAGAGGTCACAGTCAGGGATCTGAAAGCACCTAATTTGTTTTAAGTAGCATCTTAGGACTGGCATTCTGCAACATTTTTAAAGTAGTTATTGTTGTTCTCGGTGGTGCCTGGATGTGTTCTCCATCCATATCACTGTCAACATTTCAAAGCCGTTAGTCTTTGTAACTGAAAAGAACGTAAGTGACACAAAGAGCGTAGGGAGACGGAAGAACGCTGGAGATTTCCGGCAAAGCTGGGCTCCTTTGTGGTCTTATGAAAAATAAATAAATAAATAAAATATTTGAATTGAACATTTATTTTTGTAGCAGAATTCAGATTTTTTGTGTCGAACGAACACCTTGAAACAAGATCAAAGACGGCTTTTGAAAAGAGAACAGAGATAGAATCTCTGAGGCAAAGCTGGGGTCTGCCCGCCGCGAGGTGCTGGATTTGCACGTGAGATCTGTGACATGCTCACCACTGAGGAAGGTGTCTGCTAGCTGTGCACAAAGCTTCTTTTTCCCATAAAACTGCGAGAGCAGGAAATGTCTCTGCGGCTAGACTCAAAATAAAAACCTGCTACTTTCAGTTGTGTGCCTTTGTACAAAATGGGAGAAGTCTTGGAAATTCCTTAAAACAGTTTCTTAAATACACAAGTTTAAATGGAAGCCTGCTTCATGTAGGATTGTTTTTAATGCATCTCTTAATCTGTGACATTAGTCTTATTACGATACAGCAGTACTAATTTAGGTCTATTATTCTTACAGTGTCAGTATGTAAGGCATGATACTGTAGTCCCCATTTCTGTTAACAATAACATGATTACAGTTAGTGCAGAAGAGCAGTCACTGTTAAGGACAGAGATCACCATTATGACAGCGTGATTTCTGTTGATATTTTGGGGAGTGTGTCTGTCATAACTAAATGTAGTTCGGTTCAGCTGTTATAGGGGCCTGTTCTTGTACCCTTTAAGAATTAAACTGACTGACCAGACTTTGACATTGCTGCTGTTGGCTGACCTGCTCGAATGTAATGCATGTGTTCAGAAATGAGCACCAGGCTTCCGCACGGCAGAGGCATCAAGCCATGCTCTGTGTCCCACCAGGACAAGGTGGTAAAGGAGCTGGAGGCACGGGTGAAGTTGCTTTCTGTGGAGGTCGAGCACGGAAACTCTCTGCGCCAGAAGGTGGCCCAAGAGAAGGCAGAGCTGGAAGTCCAGGTCGCTGCCATCAGCTCCGAGCTGCAGGAGGCCAACCGCAGGTGAGCTCTGTGTGCACCTTAGTGAAGCTCCTCCCTCTTTATCTCTATTGCTATTTTTTCCCCCACTTAGGCCTTTACTCTGTGTTCTCTGTGGTCCTTTCTATACATTTTTTTCTATAAACCAGTATAATACTGTATAATAATGATATAAAATAGATTCAGGTGAACAAAATGTTTCTTTTTACATACTCAAGTGGACATGGATCTCTCTCTTCTCTTCTTTCCTTTACATTTCTAGTAGATGTGTAAATGTATGTTCAGGTAAACAATCTTAGTAGGTAGGTTGCTTTCACTTCACTTTATAGATGCTATTCCCACAGTGGCAGGAAATGAGTGAGCGAGTGTTACTGCCCAACAGGTGCATAGCTCTGGTCCATGAGAAGGAACAGCTGAGTGAGCATCATGTACAGGTGCTGCAGAAGATGCAAGAGAAACACGATGTGGACATGGGCCACTACCAGCAGGAGCACTCCCTTTCTGCTGCCAAGGTAACAGGGCCTGCCTTAATAACAGCATATGGTTTGTCCAGATCGATTCTATTAAGCATTAAAACTACAGGCAGCAGCAGAGGTGTTCTGCAGGCAGACCATTGCAGAAATTGTTACATAATGTATGCCATACTGTTTTTTAGCTTATACACCAGTTATTCAAGCTGCACAATGTCTTTCCCACCCACCTACTGCACAAGACTAAAGTACATGTGATTATTTGTAAAGAGAAGAGACATGACCAAACCGATGCAGCTGGAACAAACATTTTGGCTCTTAAGTACACAAACACCCAAGTGTAAGAGTTCCCTGAATTCAGTAGATGGGAGTGAGAAATCCATTTAAAATATGTTTTGTAGTTTTTAGTTATAATTTGCAGGTGTGTTTGTGTTTTTCTTTTTATTTTCCAGTGTTTAAGCCTTAGCTAGTCGTTCGGTCACGCTTTTATGTAAGAACACCTGTTTATTGTGTCACCTGCAAAGACCTTATAGAATAGACTGCAACTGGAGCAAGTAAACAGGTAAACTCCTAAATGTACAGAGAATATCAGGATTGAGGTTAGGGGAAGATGACAACCATAGTGGCTTTTTCAAATCACTGCACTGAGCTCAGTTACAACTGACTAAAACCTGCAGATAATCAGGTGGTGATTTCAGGCATCTGAAGTGATTGAGGACCTGGAGAAGTGTGTGAGCCAGCTCAGACAGCAGCTGCAGGAGAGTGAGCAGAGGCGACAGAAGCAGCTCAGGGTAAGACCACATTCCTTCTGCAATTATTTACAAGTTTGAGTTCATGTGGAATTACCTTACTGGGTCAGTGCAACAGTTAGCCTGTATGTAATACACAGATCATGCAAATTCATCACCGTTGCTGGCCTTGTGTTGATTTTATTTTTTTTCTTAATTTATGAGCCGTCGATCCCATCACACAATCAAGGTTTGCCTCACCCAGTGTTTTTTCCTAGGACCAGGAAAGTGAGTTTCTCCAAGAGAAGCTGGATCTTCAGCATGCTAGTGAGAAAAAGGTAGGATCTGAACATCCCCTCAGTTCATTTTTAGCTCTGAAGAGTAAAAACGAGATAAACTCTGAATTTTCAAACGTCTTACCCGGAATGTCTGGGGTTCTTGCCTTCCTTTGAGTTTTTCTAGGACTTGCCATAAAGTTTTTAATGTGAAAGTACAAGGCCCAAACTTTTTTTTTTTTTTATTAAAGTTGGAATACAGTTGAAATGAAAGCGTTTATCTTCACAAGCCTACTGCGTAGCCTTTCTGGGTCAGTATTAAAGAGACTCCCCAGAGCTCTGTCTGACAGGTACTCTCCAGGACAGGTGTCCCTCGACGGGGGCCTGTGGCCAAATAAGCAAAGGGCTGGACAGGATATAAGATCAAACACTTGCGGGGATGTTTCACAGCCACTGCACGTTGTAAAGTGCAGGCAGTAATGGCTTAATGAATTGGCCTTAATACAGCAAACCAGGTGAAGTTATGGCGGTATGTTTAAGGTGGAAGAACATCTGGTTTTTACCCAGTTAACTAATAAATACTGTCATCAAAAGCTTTGGTCTGCACATGTGCAGACACAGTTGAGTGCACTTTGGAGAAGCCTGAATCCTCCTCTTCCTGACCAACCTTTTATGAGCTCTGATGCAGAACAAGAGGTCAAGAATTCATTCAGGAAATTGTGTGATTACGTTAACGTTCTGCTTGCTGGGATGTGTTGCAAAGCAGACAGGTAGTGATGAAGGTACTTCAGAACGGAAAGTGATGACCTGGTGCTGTGTTTTCTTGTTGTCTTGGACTTTTCTAACACACTTGTGGAATGACGTAGCTGTGTTTGTTTCACAGGTTCGCAGTTTGCAGAGTGAAATTGAGAGAGATCGAACAGAGGCCAAGAAGAAAACCTCGAAGCTGGAGGACGCTCTGAGGTGAGAACATTCCCCAGACGAAGCTTTAGATGAGAGAAGACGCTGAAGAGTCTTTAATCCATGTCTGCTTTCATTCGTCCAGCTCTGGGAGTTGTGTGGTTTGCACCCTCCGCAACCTCAAACAGTGTCTGGACTTTCCTTCAAACATGTGACGCTGGGATTGAATTTCCTCCAATGTTGCTATAGCAACAATGCTAAGAACCACTAAAAGGCAAACTTTTTCTACTCCTGAATCCCTGTGTGGCTCTGATCGCCAGAGGAGATTAGAGCTGCACGGTGGAGAGCTGGTCTTTCGTCAACATTTCAATGAATAAATAAACAAACTGCCTCTACCTGAAAAGTAGACAAGACATCGAGCCTTCATTTTGCATAGCGTCCCCAGACCATCCTGTATCCATGCTGTTGCATTTTTCTGAAAACAGTTAGAAACACAGGTTTGTCCATTGTGTGCCACTGGGTCCTTTTCAGTCACTGTTGAGACAGTTTAGCATAAGCCAGCTGAAAGGGTGATTTAAGTCGCTGAACTCTGCCCTCCACGTGCTCACAGCAGCCGTTCTGAGCCCAGGGGCCACAGGCCACCTTTGTGTTTCCTTCGCTGGGCTCATTGCCGGGATGTGCCGTGTAGCAGCACACAGCCCCACTTTGGAGTCAGGAGACTTTGTCGCTCACCGCTGCAGCAGCTGCCTGGTACATGGCAGGAAGTGAGGAGAGAGCTCTGTAACTATGAATGCAACCTCGGTCTTGCGCACGCACACGCACAGGTGTGGGACGTGTATGTGTGATACTCTGTAATATGATGCAAGCTGAGCAGTATAATGTAATGGGAGATGAGGTAGATGAAAGCACTGGCTCTGAAATTTCTCCTCTCAGGTAACGTCCCCCCACCCCCCTTTGTCAGCTGCTCAAACCACGATTAACGCCTGGATAAATATTGCCAAGCTGGATAAATATTGCCATGTGAATGTGTGTAGCCTTTACTAAGAACAGCGGCTCATCGAATCCGAACCTCCTGAGTGGCTGTGCAGTTTAACTGTTTACACACCTTGTCACAGTACCGCTCAGACAAGGCCGAGATCTGCACTAGAACATCAAGAACTGACTCACACCCAGGCAGAAAAAAAAGCTTCAGTAATGCAGAGCTGGAGGGATTTCATTTTATTTATTTATTTGATATATTTATTATTTTTTTTTTTTTTGAGAAGCAAACGCCTTGATTCCCTGCTGACGGCTGCCTGCATTTCAATTTTGTAACACTTCAAGTATTTTTCTTCCCCACTTTCAAAGTTTGAGCAGTGTTGTCAGAGGAGCTTGGTGCGTCTATTTTTGTTGTGTGGTTTCCTTTGCGCCGTTCCTTTCTTCTGTGTGTGTTCTTCCACATCATGGCTCCCTGTGCAGGCCCCTTTGTGTCTGCCATTGCCCTGGGGGCAGGCGTGTGTGGAGGCAGGCTAATAATTAAAGTGCACGACGTTGGGGAAAATGTTTTCTGAATCTTTGATGTACAACTTGAGAGAAACCAAAATTACAAAGAGGAAAAAAAATTGTGGTACAAAGAGAAAAGGCCCTACATGTTTTTCCCGCTTTTTTTAGTCGGGTGTATTTCCTGTTATTGTTACTCTTTTGGTGAGCAGTGTTTTAAAAAGGCAATTAGAAACAGAGTGACATTCTTCTGGGCCGCTAAGATGGTAGAACGTCGAGCTTTTTGGTTTTGGAATGCAGTTCCCTAACCACTGCGCCCACCGCTGGCCATTTGCTGCTTTGCAGGGAGAAGGAGGAGCAGCTGGTCCAGCTATGGGAAAGGCAGAAGCAGCAGGCCCTGCAAGCAGAGAGCGCCCTGGAGCAGCTCAGGAAACAGGCAGAGCTGAGCTCTGAGAAAGCCTATGCTGACATGAAGCAGGAGGTAGGTGTAGGGAAGAGGAGGTCCAGAACACCTCGACACCTTTCCAGTAGTCAAAGTGTCAGGGCTTCCTTCTATGGTGATCTTCTGAATGGAGTCTCGGTGTAGAGGCACTCACATGCTGTGGAGGAAGCACACAGAGACTGCAGACTTTTTGCCCTAGTTGATCATCCTAATTAATTGATCCTCTGACTGTAGTTGGTAGTTGGTGAGGCATAAGCACTACCCAAGTGAACATGTAAGGTTCAGCTTCAGAGGTAAAGGAATGATTGTCATAAGCCTTGGACCAAACCACACTGTGGGAGCACCAGCTTGGGCCCAATTCAGTCCTGTCTGTGTGCTGTTTGTCAGATGGAGAAGGTGGAGGCTGACCTGACCCGGTCCAGATTACTCCGTGAGAAGCAGGCCAAAGAGTTCTCTTCTCAGCTTGAAGAACTGAAGCAGAGATGTGAGGAGCAGGTTAGTTGTGCGTGCGCACACGTGTTTGTGTGTGTGCGTGTCCATGCACACGCCCATCTGCATAGATGAATTCCATAACTGTAATACATTAGTTAGTACTCTGTGTGCTTGTGGCATCTCTTTTCAATGTAATATATTTTTTGTCCATCTGCATTTGTTTGTGTTTGTTTTGTCTGACTGTTTGCTAATGTCTCCATTCCTTTGTCTCAAAGTCAAAATAATCTATCTGAAAGCATTTGCTCACTTTCTAGCTTTTTTGGCAAATGCCTTTGTTGATGACAAGATTGACACATTCCCAGGTTTTCCAAAGTAGATAAAAATACCTGAAACTTGTCTTGATTTGACAGTCGATAGAGAACGTTTTTCTGACTGACTGGCAATTATAATGTACAAAACTGGAAGCACTATATTTTCTTTTGTAGACTGTTAGTGAACAGTAATGGCTGATATCCAGCAGAAATTGCTGCATTGTTTTCAGGTTTCTTTCCACGTTGGAAAGATGCGGTACAGATTTTTCAATCAAGTGTGTGAGCTGCCTTTTACACCTCGTTATCAGGGTGCTTTTCCATGTTGTCTTGAAAACGTGGCAGTACTGTTCTGTCTTGAGTTGAGCTTTATGCTGTATACCGATAATTGCTACTGAAACGGGGACTGCACGTATTCTGAGACAAAGAATGTCCTCTTTTGATGTCTTTTGATGTAAATAATATTGTGAATAACAAACTAGGGTGTCCATTGCCTTCGATAATTGGATCCGTTTAGGAAGAATGCACAAAGAACTTAACTGTAATGGTGGACAGGTTGCAGAATGCTGAGTTTTAGCTGTTGTCCATGAGCTGAAATCACATGACCATAGAAAGTGACCACCTTTTTAAAAACTTATTAGCTCATTGTGTGTGTGTGTGTGTGTGTGTGTGTGTGTGTGTGAGAGAGAAAGAGAAACAGTGAGACAGAGAGAGTTATACATTCTATTTGAGATATGCTTTTTCTAATTGTCAAAAACATTGCTGAGTCTTTCTTGGTGGTTGGCATGGCACATTTAGCATGGGGTGGAAGCCTTACCAGTCTGAAAGGGGGGTCGTCTGACAGTGTGGAGACATGAACGCCAAGCGAGGGAGGGGTCTCGCTGTGGTAGAGCCCTGACAACCACCTGCTGCCCCCAGCATGCACCAGGTAGGGTGCTGGGGGCAACAATGCCAGGGGGATTAACGTCAAAGGCACAGCAGTATCACTCTTGGCAGCGGGGCCCCTTTCAGCTCGGGACCCTAGGCCCATGCGGGTCAGCACACCCCCATTTCACCTCAGCATGGGCTTGAGCCACAGCAGGCATCAGCCTGTCTCTGCTGACAGAAAACACAAGCCACATCACTGCAGCTGCTTCCTTCTGTTCTCTGCCTCTCTCCTGTTTGTTATCATTGGTCTCTAATCTTCAGAAATATTTGTACAATGTAGAAATAAGAAAGTGTTTTGTTAAGGAAGGGAAGATTTGCTGGATAAATAAGTTATGACACAGGTGAAATATGTTTTTTAAAAGGGGGCTTTTTTAAGCAAAACCATTACATGTAGATTTGTTTGTTTTTGTTTTTTTGACTGATTCATTTTAAACTGTTTTGTGGGTTTTTAGTAGCTGATGAAAGTTGACTGCTTCTTTGTATAGGTTTTTACAGTTCTCCTGTGACATGTGCCTCTGTAATGGCACTTAATGCTGTGATTATGGACATTGAAGTAATTCACTATCTTTAGAGTGGACATGCTAGCACTTAGTGGCAGAATATCTCGGGATCAACGAACAAAGAGGCTTCACCGACTGCAATGACCGTTTTGATCTCTAAGGTCGATAATGAATATATCTTAAAGAAATATTGATCTTAAAGGATTTTATCATTGCATTAGATTTTTAGTGTGAACTTTTTTGGGGGCAAAGGACGTGTCGTCATGACGACGAGGGATTTTTTTATTTTTTTTTTTCCCCTCCGATGATGAAGTCTTGCTCTTTCGCGTTGTCCAATCAGATCGTGGAGCTGAAGCTGCAACACGAACAGGAGAGGACGCACCTCCTCCAGCAGCACAACACTGAGAAGGACCGCCTGGTCCAGGACCACCAGCGGGAAATCTGCAGCCTGGAGACGCGCTCCAGGGAGGCCATGCTTCTGCACGAGACGCAGACCCACGAGTGGAGAAAGCGTGACAGCGAGGTAGGGGGCTGCCCGCCAAGGCCCGCGCCATCCTGTTCATGAGCGCAAGCCTTACAGAAAGCGTAAAGCGTCGTGTTTTGTTTTTGTTCAAAGTGCACCATGTGTTTGACGTGGCTTTATGCGTATGCACACTGGTCGAATTACGTAAAGGTATATTAGCTGTTGTACATAAGGAGTTTTTTTTTTTATGAAAACAGTTAAATTGGAAAGTTTGTGTGCTTCATAGCAGGGTTTAATGTGTTGCTCAAAGGAAACGAAGTGAGCCGCAGCCACGCGAGGTCTCGTGACGAAGCCCAAACACTCCCTTCACGTTATCGTTGGGCTGTTTTATTTCTGACCCTGGGACGCTTTTCTGTGTCCGTCCCCATGTGGGCTGGATCAGTACCCGTCGGGAGGCACGGCTGCGGTGCCCCCGTGCCTATTTGTCAGCCAGCACCGCCGCGTCAGTACACACGCAGCTCATCAGGTGTGTGTGCGTGCGCAAGTCCATCAGCATTCTGGCAGCGCTCTTCCACACACTTCAAAGGGAGCATCTCATAGGCACTGTGCCTGCACTGATTTTGGGTCACACTATTGCAGTCCTTACTGTGCACATAACTGTACGTTGCTCTTGTCCTTGTCAGCCGTTGTGATCGTTTTTGTCTTCCAAAATTTCCATGTGATTAACTCTTGGGGGTTACTGTGACAGTTATTTATTTATTTTCTGGTTGTCATGCCAATGTCCATATTGGATACAAAATATCTACAATGATGTTAGTTTGTTGGATCTGATGATGTTGCATTTTAATCAGTGGCCTTCCCATTGACTGGGTTTATAGTGCTTCATATGCCCTCTGACCCTTCCCCCCTGTGTCCTGACATGATGCCATTTTAGACCAACCCCCTCGGTAGTAGGTAAGTGGGAGTGGGGGTTTGGGGGGAACTGTAATTGTGGTTGGCATGGAAACTCATCTCTTTTGGCTTCTAGCTAGAGAGCAGCACAGTGGACACTTGGATAAAATGCTCTGGAGTGATGAAGGTAATGTGTTTAAAAGCAAAAGATGATCAGCCCACATTACCCACAGCGGCAGCTTGTGCTTAAATGGGTATTCACTTTGTTATAGTTAATATATGACTGATGAAGAAATCTTTCATTTAATGGTGCCAAGTATATTGCTGCAAGGTGTTTTAGGCTTGTGTTGTAGCCAACTTAGCAAAGGTTTTTAATTTCAGTAAAACTGCATGCAACAGAAATCTTTAAATAACAATGTACTTATCCATTTTTGCAATTATCATGTTGGACAAAGTCAGTGTTTCTTTGGACCACATTGTAAAGAGTGGTCTCTTCCAAATGTGCAGTGTAGCACAGTTTGCTGGAGCTCACTGGAGGAGCCCTTGCAGTCTACCTGATCTGTCTGTGGGTGTTATGGTGGACCAACGGCCTGGTTGCTGCCTCACTCACGTTCCAGGTTGGCAAACAACCACCATCAGTATATGGATTTAGCGGGGGGGGGGGGGGGAATAATGATCTGTTTGTATACCCATGTGCGAGATGTTATTAATTGAGAAAAAAATGCTTAGAGAAATACTGTCTGCACAGGCCTTTGAATAATGCTTTGAAGTACAGAGCTTCGTGTTCCAGAAGCATTGCGCAAGATATTGCAGAAATGTGAGTGTTACAGCTTCACTACCTTTGGCTTTATTAAGACTGTATAAATGTTTTGAAAAGTTAGACTTGTGGCAGTAGCTGGCATTGATTGGTCATTCCATAGGTATTTGGGGCTGAATTTTAAGATGGGTAGAAGGCATATCAAAATTTTAATTTTGCTTTTCTCTAAGTGGTATTTTGAGTTCATATATATTTTTTCCTATTATGACAGTATTTAACTGTTCCTTAGAGCTCATTTTACATACTAACCTAACCTGATGTTACAGCAGATTTGTAGAACAATGGATGCAAGTACAAGGGACCTTAGAAACAATAGATTTTAGGAACAATGTAATGAATTTTTCTTTGCAGGGTTCACAGCAGTTATGTATTCTGTTTTTAGGTCATTTTGTTTTTTATCCTTCACCCTGTTTTAACAGTCTTAATTCCTTACTTTTGACTATCGAGGGTGAGTCTGGCTTTGTCCAGACGTTCCACACCATTTTAGTAAAATATGTGTGTAGGCTGTATGTATACAAGATTATAAATTTGGTGTAGATTATTCATACACAAGTACAAGAACATCAGGAACAATGGATTTTTGGATGAACAGTAGATTATTTGGAGAACTGACAGAATTGGAATTCATTTATCCCATGTCTCTTAATGCGACTGATGGTGTTAATGGTGCATTACCCACCTTTAGAACATTTGCTGAAGCGATGTTGAATTCTCTTTACAAGATACAGTTCCAGCAGCCTGACTGCTATTCAAACCAGCAGCCTTATGTCCATAACTATTAGGGCCCTTGCTGCGGACACAAAACTGAACCGTACTGCCTCTGATAGGAGTTTGAGGATAGGTGGTTGGAAGTCATAAAAGAAAAAGGAGAGACAATGAAAGAAGATTACAAACCAGACCTGCTACTTCCTAGCGTTAGTCCTGTACACAAATGCAGGGTCCGCTGGACGGCAGAGATACCACCACCAATGAGATTGAAGGACTACCAACCGATATGTCGCTCCATCTGTCATTGGACACACCCAAGAACACACACACACACGGCAATTTGGAGACACCAAGTAACCTAACCTGCATGTCTTTGGACTGTGGGAGGAAATGGGAGAACTCAGAGAAAAACCCATATTGGAGAATATGCAAACTCTATGCACACAGGCCCGAGGTGGGAACCGAACCTCAGATCCGGAGGTGCGAGGCGAGGGTACTAACCACCACACCACTGTGCCGCCTTAAGATTACAAACCAGACCATGTGTTGAGTGAAGGGCTGAGCACTTATGAGAGGCCTTAACGGTTCTGGCAGCAGACACATAAATGTTGAATGGACCTCATGGTTGCATTTTAAAAACCCTTTGCTGCTGCGGCTGGAATTTTAGCACACACTGCCCGTGCTTTTATACAAAGAGAAATATTTACTTCTAATACTGCTGAAAGGCCCATTAACTCAGATTCTGTTCTTTGAAATATTATGTGCCAGAAATTTTGTGGCATTCTCAAATACAGCAGACGAGAGAATATTCTGGGAAGAAAGCAGGAAGACAACACTTCACGCTGGACACAGTCATAATCATTTTTTTCTGGCATTTCTTTTCACACTGTTAATATTTTGAGGTTTCTAAAGTCGAAGAGCCTGCCTTTGAAGTTGGTAAAGAATATTCAAAGACTTTATGTTGCATGCAAGCAATCTTTCATGCCTTGTCAACAGCAGCTACTAAAATTTTTATTAAAGGTATTTGGGTTGAGGACTGGAAAGTGAGCCATGTTCCTTAGCACTGCTCCAGCTTGTGTGCATGTGGGAAGCAGCTGCCTCGGATAAGAAGGTTCTGCTCCGGAGTGACGTGGGCCCGGACGGTACTGTCTCGCTGAAGATGAGTAAGTCTGCTTGTGCAGGCAGAATTCAGTCTTGTGCCTTGATGTGGCCAGTAGCCTCATAAAAGTGGTTCTGGCTCAAGGTTTCAGAAGAACAACAACAACAGAATGGCATGTATGGTCCCAGTGTGTAATCCTGCCTATTTCATCTGTCCAGAGAGTGAACATGTCATCATTCTTTCCTGAATGGACACAACTTGTAAAACTGTGAATCACCTGTATGACTATTAGCTTATGACTATTGCACAATATATGTAGTGTGTAACATTTCAAACACATGTGGCCAACTGGTCAAGCATTTAATGAAATTACAAATTGGTGTTTTAAGCAATACACAGCCAAATGTAATTTACAGTACTGAATGTTACGTTAAATGCTCTTATCCTGAGTTCACAGCAACAAACATTTTAGTGTTAAATCAGTAAGTACAGACAGTTTTAAATAAGGAGACTGTATACTTTAGTGAACGTAGTTTACTCATTAAAGAGAAGGAGACGTGTTTTGATGGGCGCAACTTTTTTTGTTCAACCTTATGTAACATGAACATGAGACTGGAAACCAAGGGAAGCAGCTGATATGCTAGCCCAACTATATTATATCCACTTTAATCTGGATATTTTTCAGGCATGTTGCAGTGAATTTTCAGTTCAGATGCCAAAATTTAGCCAACAGAAGCCAAGAATCCCTACAGCAAAATTCTGGATTAAGAAGTCCAGGTGCTGAAAATGCCTGTTTCGCTGGCAAAAAAAAAAAATGTTACGACGAAGAAATTGGTCTGAAAATAAAATTCTGGTATCAAAGCTCAACATGGCAAAAATCCTACACTTAATTAAAGGGAGGGGTTATTTTACAGTATTCATTTAAGATGCCTTTATTGTTTTGATTGGTCAGAATTTGATTACATTTCTGTAAAACACAGCTTTAAGAAGTGCTACTGCTTGAAATGTTGTGAAATAGTGTAAATCTGTGTCCTGTGTCTAATCTGTGTTTATAATACCAGTGTCAGTGTTTTTAAAGTATAAACTCAAGACACTGAGTAACATAAAGGTGTCCCTCAAAATGAAGTAGCTGTAATTTTCTCACATCATTAGAAGTACTGCCCTTCACCTGCTCTACAGACTGGAGACCTTCTGTAAGGTAGAGAAAACGCTGGACGAAGCTGAAACCTTTAGCATTTCAAGCTCAAACTCAGTGCTAACAGCTTGACATAAATAAGTCAAGCACACAGGAAAAAATTGATGCATTAACTAAATATTCAAACTAATATATTATTATTATATTCATATATTTAGTGTTTCATTTCTAAATACTTGTTAACAAAGCTATAAACATTGCATTGTTTTTTGCCTTGCTGCAGTCACAGAAATGAACAATTTATGCATAGTTGATGAGTCAGTGCTTTCTCTTGGAAAGAGTTTTGGAAGTCTTTGTTTTATGTGTAGTTCACACCTAGACTTCAGAAAACAAACAACTGCTTTATATTTGGGATTTCACAATATGTGTTCATGTGTCTGTACTTAACGACTTAACCTTTTCCATCGTTTTTTTTAATTGTTATTTTAAATCTGCTCTTAAAATATTTCCAACTTTTTACAGGCCTGTTATTGCTTGATTTGGTTACTTGACCAGCAGTGTTAACAATTTCTGAACTTGCTCCAGAAATGTGCCCGCAAGCCTTTACCATTTTCACACCTAGGAGAACATTCAAACTGAACATTACATTGGCAGTCAAAGGTAGACATCTGCTTACTCTAATGCCAGTCTGTACATTTTCACACAGTGGAGACATAGATCAGACCATTGACCATTCGATTTCGATATCCAGCTTTAATGCATTTGCACCCGCTCGCATGGCTCTGCTTCACCAGTGTCAACAATTGTGGAAAAAGAGCTTTCCATCCTGTTTGGAAAGCCTTTCAGCTTTTCGTCCTGATACACACTTGTGAAGAGATGTTCTCACAACTCCCACCGTGATCCTCTGTTTGGGAGATGATATCGAGGGACTAGAGCATTAAATTCTCGAAACAGAAACAAAGACGATGGCGGCGGTGGTGCTGAAAACCCAGGACTTTTTGACACAGCGCTTGACTGAAGCTCTTCTCTCTTGCTTGTCTGTCTGCAGTGATGGAGAGAGAGCAACTCATGTACAGCTTTGGTTGTCAGGCTCTGCCAAAAGCGTCACTGCACTTATGTGCTGGGATTTTAATTTGAAAAGCCAGGCAGTGTGACACAAGTCTGTCAAGGTGACATAAACAAGCGTTCAGAGAAGAGCGTCTCCTGTTTGTGTCACGCTGCCTGTGAACCGCCTTCAGTTCAGGGCTGGGCTGTTAAACCGTCTTTGGCAGATGCTCTTCTTTAAGCTTTTTAAAACTGCTCTCTGTGCGCACTCTAACTCAGTTTTAACTACAACAGGAAGTTAGGCCTATAAACTATGACTTTTAAGTGTGCTCTTTTAAAACTCAGGCATGCCTTTGTAGATTCAATTATTTGTATTGAGTTACATAATTATTGCTTCTCTGAACTTCACAGGAACTGGATGGTTCCCTGTTGCATTTTTTCCGTTCATTAAATTCAGTACTCGGATTTTGGAAACTTAAAGTTTACCCACATTTGTACCCATTTAAAAATGGAAATGAACGCTGTATTTAAAAAAAACGTCAGTCATAAGCAGGGTAAGGCCGGACTGTCAGAATGGGATGAGTAAGAGTGATCTTTCTTTGCACGTCTAGAACTAACATGTTACACGGATTGAGCATGTTTTTCTCACCTCTCACTCTGTTGTGTTTGTTGTTCCCTCCAAACACGTGTTGTTTTTGTGCGCCGCGACAGAGCTCACGTGGACCTGAAATGTCACGGGTGACAGCTAAGCTGCCTTATGAAGACCGGTGTGACAGCACATCATTCTCCTGGTATGGTCAGGAGCATGATGGCTGTCACTCCCCAGCCTGTAGCTAAAACAAGGACATTTAGCGGCTCTGTCATGGTGCACACTCCTGTTTTTCCAAGAGGTTTTTTTTCCCCATCAGTAAACTCTTGACAAAAGACTCCAATAACAGACCAGGTATTTTTGTCTAGGTCACATTCCATTTTAGAGAATTATGCTTCTTATTAGCTCCTGTTTGTCTGCTGAAATTCAGGTTGTGTATAATAAGTCTATTTTCTATGGGCCTAACATAAACGATCAAAATAGAATGACGTGATAAATTAGATGAGTCGGAGCAGTGCTGAGCAGGTGTGGAGAATTGTGGGTGATGGTTAGGAGCTAACAGAGGTCGGTGTTGGGTAAAGAAAGCACCTTGTAAGATGACAACATTAGCTTTATTCTCAACACCCTGCACATTCTGGACACAGGGAAGCGATGCCTGAGTAACCACACGGGGACCTGTGGAAGTGAAGTGCTGTGGATCTCACACCAGAATGGACAGGTGGCTGTAGATGTGGGGAGCTAGCAGGTGACCCACATCTGGTGTGCACATTACTACAGAATGAATTATCTCTGGCTGTTGTGTCTTCCCAGCTCTTTTCATACCTGTAACAGCATCTCCTTAACCACCAGTGTAAGGTCAGCAGACAAGGTGATCATGTGTAAATGTCCTGTTTTCTAATTTCGGTCCTGCTCTGTGACCTTGTGTGGATTATTCCTGCTTTGTTTGGAGTGTGATTCCTCAGCCTTGCTCGTGAGTTTTTTTGCAGTGCGGTTTTTTGCAGTCTTGACCTCTGCTGCTGACCTCCCCAGTGGCCCTCTTTTTCCTCAGTTACTGTCCACGTGTGTCTCACTAACTGCTGCTCCCTCTGCTGGTCATATGG
The DNA here is from genome assembly GCA_025773905.1 of Chitala chitala. NCBI lineage: Eukaryota > Metazoa > Chordata > Actinopteri > Osteoglossiformes > Notopteridae > Chitala > Chitala chitala. Next base: position 23,358 of record JABJVR010047877.1, read on the forward strand.
TTACTTCCCACCCCTCCCCCCTGGCAGAGCCTGACAGCTCTGGAGTCCCAGGTGCAGCAGCTGCGAGAGGAACTGCGCCAGGCACACGCGCAGCGGAAACAGCAGCTACTCGAACTAGGCCTGCAGCGGGAGGAAGAGCGACAGCGAGCCGCCCGTGACCAGGAGGCCGCACTGGGGCGTGTCCGCGCTGAGATGGAGCGCGCCCGCCAGGACCTGGAGAGGACCCATGCTGCCGAGATGGAGCTGGCTGTAGAGAAGGTAATGTGACATTTTGTATTGTCTACACCAGACTTGGGCTGAAGAGACTGGGCTTGAGTTACAGTTACAAATAATAAAATCTTAAGAACATCTGCTAGACTAAATATTCACAGATTTTTATTGACGATATTTTAAAAAATTATATTACTTTTATTATTGGTGTCAAATCAGTCCTTTCAAAAAGACTTAAGAGTCAGTGAAGGGGCTGTGGTGGAGGAACAGATTCGGAACAGAGCTTCTGTGTCATCAGTCATTGCTCCGGTATGTGAACCATTCCAAACAGCACTGTGATATAAAGGCACAGAATTAGGTGGGCAGCTACAGGTGCAATTTAGAATGTACAGAGGAGGAAAACCTTGTTTTTTCAGTTTTTATTCTCAGTGGAGCTTGACTTTTGTAAGAGAAGATAAACACATCTTATACGATTATGGTTTACATCATATTTATTCAATTTTTAACCATGTTTATTTCAAAGAATATACTATTTTAGGAAGGAAGGTGCTGTCACGCCATTCTCTCCTCCATTATAGGTTTTATATAAATTCAATTAGATTGTTGATTTGTGACTAAGACTGGTTTGAGAGAGTTGTTGGTATATTGAAAGTAAACATCAGTGAAATAAATACAGCGTCTGAGGTTAGGTGTATTGGGAACAGCGTGTGTTTAGACAACACTGGGTCTTGCCCAGTTCTTGGAATGTGAGTTCTTTTTCTGCTAAGTCACTTGGGGCCCAGACGCAGGAGAGGCAGACCTACAACTTGCTTGTACAAATGTTTACCATTGAAACCGATAATAATGTAAGCTTTAATGTGACCCAGTTCCCAGACTAGATTTTTGTGGTGCGGAGTGGTGATGTGAGCCAAACACAGGCACAAACTCCCACGTGATTGCGCTGGAATCCCCTGTGGCACGTTCACAGGGAAGGCTGTGGCATGGAATTCAAGCCCCACATGCGTAATGAAGGAGGGTTGTGGTCACAGCCAAAGGGGAAACTGCTAAAGGTATCGGTAGTGTAATAATCTCGTATTGCCAGAACATACCTTGAATGATTGCCTTTCTTTTTCCCATCACGTTACTGCCTTTGGCACATCCTGAGAAAGAGTGAGAACTTCGCTTCTGCTCCACATAAGGAAACGCCATGAGCAGAGACGGCCGTCCCTCACCCTGTTCTCTGTTTGTCTGCATTAGTCAGGTTGAGGAGTGCATCACACAGCACCGTTCGTACACTTTTTATCACCGGAGCACCAACTGTCATAAATATGTCTTAAGTGAAACACAGAAGCCTGAAATATAAAGTTCTGTGTATGAGATGTAGTGGAGAATTGTCCAGTAAAATCCTGAGTTTGTCACGTTTACAGTCCACAGACACATTTTTAAGAGAGTTTTTGCTGTTGATTGTTTTTTTGGTGTTGATTTGATGGAGTTTCAGTGTTTCATTGTGCACGTTAGCACTGCTGCAAGTGAGCAGTGATTGACGAGCTGTGCAACAGTTGTGTGTGCCTGTCATCTTCATCATCATCATCATCTTCTTCATCTTCATCATCATCACCACCCTTTCCACATTACAGTCCACACTGTAGTAAAGGCTACTTAGTCAGTCAGCCTTTATAGCTCAGATTTTCATTAAGATGTAAATTCATTACTTGTCTGACCAGGCTAGTAAGATGATGAACTTTTTTTGTTCTTTTTATAATGGTCTTTATAAAACCCCTGGTGAATTGTATTGATTTCTGGTGTGGGTGGAAAGAAAAGCCACTGTTTTAGTAACAAAACCCTGGGACAGATTATAGTTGAGCTTTCAGATGCAAACATGTCACGTGTCATAAACGTCCCCAGCTGGGCACTTTTTAAAAAAAGGCCTGCGTCACTTTCATCTACAGGCTAACTTCTGGCAGCACTACGCCTCTCACATCACAAATGACAAACACATTGTAATGGAAAAACACACAAATCCAGCCAAGTTTGGCCTTAGTTCAGCCCTGCTTGGCACAAGAGTGGAAAACCCAAGATCAATGTGCAGGCTTCACATAGGCGTTGGCTGCTCCTGACGACCCCATATGTGAAACAGGGTCCCCCTTGCCCTCAGATGAAAGAGCCGCTTACTGTCGCACCACCATCAAAGACAATGACGCCCCCCCCGCCAAAAAAATCCCTGCAACAGCATATAATAAAGGCCAAAAGGTTTATGATCAGAGACAAAATCTGGGAACTGGGTGCATTTCACTTTACAGACCTTGCAATGAGAAGCTTGCAACTTCTGCCATCTCTCATAATGCCGTTCACCTGGATGCACGGGCTCGAGGGAGTAGGTAGTGTTTTCGTATGTGAATCGACTCTCTGAGAGCCCAGCTGGCGGCCGCTGTCTCCTGCTAAGCATGGAGATCACTATGGCAACCACGCGCACTGCGCACCACCAGCGTGCGTGTTTTTGTGTGTCAGAGCAGTGGGAACGGCGGGAGCAACAAAAGGAAAAGAGCGGGGGGGGGGGGGGTTTGGAAGGGTTTGGCCACGTTTTGAAGCAGCAGCTGGGTGTTTTTTAACCATATTCACCAGGGCCCCATGGAAGCAGGCCACACGTGTGACCCATTCATGGTAAGGACATCCAGT
>JABJVR010047878.1:0-26218 GCA_025773905.1 Chitala chitala
ATTTTTCAAAAAGTACCCTTTGAGCACTCAGTTTGAAATTCTGAGGCTGTTTCCATGGCAACTTCATCCAAGGTAAAAAAGGCCTTGAAAAAAGACTGAAGTTGGACGCTAGAGCTAATAAAGTTTTATTTACTAGGTTTACAGGGCTGGAGGTCTGGTGATTCAACAGGTAGAGCATCAAGCTGGCATGCAGAAGTCTTCTGGCTGAAATCCCAATCCAACAGTCCTAGAGCAAGACACTCAGTGTTAGCTCCCCAGGCGCCATATGTGGCTGCCCAAATTTCATTGTGGCATGTATATGTATGCAATGATAATAAAAACCTATTACTATTATCTTGAACTTTGCCCTTAACTGAGAGTAAGCAGGATACAGTTCTCATTTTGTCCAACAGGTGGCACACAAAAGCAGATAACTAGTTACAGTAACAGGTCAGAACCCACAGAACCAGAACATTAAACATATGAACAGCAGACAAAAGAAGCCTACAGTATTTCTACTGTTTCTCATCAAATCCAAAAAATCACAGAATTCGTACGATATAATTATATTTTTTATTGTTTTTAGCGAGATACAACTTATCTGATTTTATTATTTACCGAAGCAATCCCCCTCAAATCTCAGACTCAACCGTACAGTTACTGTTTTCATCCTAGACTTCTTATCTTAAATCTCACAAATCCAGTTTCAGGAGACGCGCACAGTGTTTCTCCCTCCGGGTTCAGAGGTTGGGATGTAAATCATACATCGGCTCTGTCTCGGTGGAAGTTGCCTGTTATTCTGTGAGTGGTTTTCCTCTGGGAATTCCCAATTTAATATTGTTCAACTGGCTCTTAGTCACAATCATCAATATGCAAATTTTTGTGTATAACTTCCAGCATTGGACACGCAGCACAGAATGTGCCCTGGTTTTCATACGTGCATATTTGGATGGCTTGTAAGTTGCTAAGACACTTTTGGGATGTTAAATTATTTAAAAGAGGTGGGGAGCTGGTATTTTAATCAGTGTATTGCACACTGTTCCTAACAAAAAAGTTTAAACTGAAGAGTCTAACAACTACCTTTAGGACAGTTTCCAAGCTGTAGTTAGATTCCGTTACACTTGGGTCTAGGACTCCTGGCTGCTTGTCCTTAAGGCTGAAACATGGGAGGCCATTTTAATGCTAGATTTCAGTAAGGTTTACTATTTTACCTACAGTTCCATCTAACTGAACCTGAACGCTAGTGTTAGTCCTGAAAATGGGATTTGACAGCTTGTCTGTCAATAGAACACATACAATAAACATATGACTACAGTGACAGAAGTATTGCATTTGCTTGTAATGTGAGCAGACCTTTACCATGGTATGCCATGTGAAAAATAAAGAGTATAACAGGATTAATGAAATTCCATAGACCTGATATTCATAACATAAATCTGATGCTCAATATGACCAAAACATTTGAACTGAGAATATTCTGACGTTACCAATAATGTATATACTGTATGAATAACATTAAATTACCACAGTATACGGTCTTTTTAATTTTCTGAAATATTTAATAGTACATTTTTATTGTATTTTCAGAGATTAAATTTAAAGCCTTGCAAGTGAAGTGATGGATCTTGTGAAATTATGTAAAGACCCACCAGACTGTAGTTAACCAACACATCTGTATAAGGACCAAACGTTTTTTAGATTGTGAGTGTGACTGCCATCCCAGAGTGCTCTGCTTCACTGCCCTGCAGCACAGATGAGGGGGAATCTGTGTGCACAAAATTTGGGTTCAAAGTAACAAGGGTCTTTTCACTGTTCAAAGCCCTAGCGGGGGTGGATGGACAGACACTGCCCTCCAGTGATGGGCTCCCTTCAGCAAATGAATGGCACCTTCAAACACTCAGACACTATCATTTCCATTTCCTTCTTTGTCCTTCCACCTCCCTATCAGTTCTGTACTCCTTTACACGAAGGCTTACAAGCACACAATAAATGACATGCTGCTCAAATCATGAGGGCTCCCTGCTTTCAGAAAAAGGCCCAGAGTCAAACTCCAGCCCTCTTCATTTCTGCAAATGAAAATGGACTATCCGGTGTCATTTGAATTCTCCCCACCTGCCTCATCTGGGGAAAGCGAGGAAGAAAGGTACATTAATTCTATTCCACGTTCTTTATTCAGTACGACAATCTCCTCAACCCCCCGTCCCACACACCCACCCCCTATTTTTCACAGGGTGAAAACCATTAAGTCTAATCTTAACAAAGTGCGATGCAACACAATAGGATCCTCAGAGGTTACTGATCACGAGTAAAACTGGGATTCAGGCCTGGGCTCGCTCTGGGTAACAAGGCACGTCTCTGCAGCAGCCGAATCCACATCCACACAAAATATTCGCTCAGTATGATATGGATGTGGAAACAACCTTCTTTGTGTGATTAATTAACATCTCCTCCTTTCCACAGCCACAGTGTTCACTGTAAAAGGACAGTAATAATAGCCATGCCTCATAGTGCTTTTCTACCAAAGACAGAAAAGCAGAACAGTAAATGGACTGTTCCTCTGCTTGTGACGCATTGTGATTGATAACATGGGAGCAGCATCACAAGCTTGGCATAAATGTATGTCTTTGCGATAGTTAAAATTTCCCTTTGATGTTTTGGCTTTAATATTAATAGCACTGCTTAATATTCTATGTGAGCTTATTATTCTACTCTACTAGACCTCCTCTATCTGGACTCATGATGTAATGTTTGTTAGCATTTAGTGATGTTAGAGAAAGCACTTATTTGAATGGGAAGGTATAATAAATCCCAAGAAAGCATTGTGTCAGAAGGGCACCGATCAATGTGTGAATGGCAGGATCGTTTACAGGAAGAGGCCAGATCTTTTTATTTTTTAACTGCAAAACCATTGACTGAATGGGTGAATACATGCAGCCAGTGGATTACAAGTTAGATAATTTGTCAAATGCAAAGCCTTCCAAAAGTGATGGCGGACCCTTTCAGAAAGTTATTTAAATATTTGCTGCAGGAGCCCCACAGGACCTGACTACATACATTTTACAATTTACCCCTACAAAACTTTAATCTATTAAAAAATCTTCAGTCACGTATTAGGGGTGCTACCAGCAAGATAGCTGAGGCAGCACAGCATGAGGTCAAGAGACTTTCTTATACAGAATTCTAACACCAGTCCAAAAGCTTCCCTGTTGTGTGTGTCTTGGTCCCTATGACAACACATTTTAATTTACACAGTTTCAGGGTAGAGTGTTCTTATAGGGCCTCGGGGCAAAATCCTGTCTGTTGCTCTTTTTAACAATGGTTTAGATAAACAGTTTGTGAGAAAACAACTCAGTTCCAGTAGAGTAAGTAGCATTTCCCCAGCTTTCTGTTTGAAAGGGTTGTAATTTCATTTTTTGCGTAAAATATCTGTTTGGTGTCAAGAGCACAGGAGTGCAAGAAGTGGGGAAGGCTGTCCTGACAAGCAATTACTGCTGCTTGTCTGGTTTACAGATCTCTAGCACAAATCCCTCATTAGGATCAATGCCCTGCCTTCTGTAGGCACAGAGCTCCCAGCCTCTTCCATGCAAAGACCTCTTCAGGCTCAGCCTTCCAGGGCAAAAGGGATTAGCAGTCGTGGGGAGGAAGCAGACAAAATGGATTCAATCATAAGAGTTCAGACAAAGTGATCCTTTGAGGTTTCATGACACTTTGTGTACAGAAATATGTTCTTTGTTCTGATATACCAAATACTGTTTTTAGAAGAGTTTTGACAGAGTTGATAGTTGTCCATTGGATTGAATTTAACTCTTTCCTTAATATATTTCACATTTAGGTCATGTGGTCTCCTGGAAGTAACCAGAGTGAGAAAAAAGAAGTGTGTTGTTTCTTTCTGCTGAGCATATATATTAAAGGTAACAGTCTTGGTTACTTCATTGAAATTGTAAATCATTATCCTTCTATGGGCATGTGCATATATTTCAGGATTGCAATTTGAGTGTTTGTTTGTGTTGTTACAGAAATTTTTGTATATCAGCAATTTTATCCTGTTGCATAGTTTTATGCGATTTTCAAAAATTCATTTTTTTCCCTCTATGGACTTATAAAAACTAAAACACTAATAACACCGAGTTCACTGTTTCAGACCTAAACTGAAAACAACAGTTCAGCATGTGAAAATCGCCGGTGCCTCTACAACACTTAGCAGTGCACCAGCTGTCCACAGATGATGACTGCTGTAATGAATAAGTACCGTGGGTTACTGATACAGGTATGTATTCTATATAAAATGAAGAGTGAATTATGAATGACAGATTTAATGGCCTGGTGTAATTAAAAGGGACTACAAAGCAGGTTATGTTTTCAGTGTATCACCTTCTCATAACTTTCTCTGCTTCTGTCAGTGACTCTTATCTCTCTTCTTTCCTGAATTTTTTCTGTCCACATCAGGCATTCCATCACTACAATACTGTACAGAGTGGCTTCCTTGATAACTTTGCCCATCCAACTTCATGTTCCTATGGGTCCTCCTGTTCTACTGTTCTACTGTTCGGTCTAATAAGTTTGTAAAGTATTTTCAGGATAAAATTGGTAGAATCTATCAGAATTTTCCTGTTGCCTCACTAGCCATTTCCCTGGGTACTCCTCTAATAGCCTTTTTCCTGTTTTTCCTTAACTGATGTTGCTTGTCTCTGGTATCATAAAAAATACATCCCCCTTTTCTGTTGTCTTGATCCTGTACCTACAAAGCATATTATGGTATGGTTACCACATACTTCTATCTCTGATGCTCATATCAAAGCATAAATCTGTCCCTGGGTTCAAAGTCCCATTAGGCTTAAAGATAGATTCCATTACTTTAAAGAAGACTAGACGTGGTGCCATCAAACTTCATAACTTAGACATGTCTAATGCTTCATTTTGACACAAGTTCTTCACTCTGCATTTACCTCTCAACGCAAAATATTCTCGATCCCTTTAAATCTGGCTTATGTCCACTTCACAGCACTGAAAGTGCTCTTCTATGAGTTACCACTGATGCTGCTGGCTCTGCATCATTCCTGTTTTTTTTTATCTTAGTGATGCTTTTGATATAGGTGATAATTGTATTCTGCTTTTTTTGCCTTTCCTCTATATGCATCATTGGCACTGATCTTTCTCAATTCACTACTGATCTTTCTGGCCACAATCAGTTTCTCAGCATGGGCAGGCTCGCTCCTCCATTACCCCTGTCTCAGGGTGTTCCACAAGGCTCTGAACATATTTGAGTTTTTCTTATCTAAATTCTCACCCTGAGTTATATCATACATAAACATGGTCTTGACAAACATTGATATGCCAATGATACTCTAATAAATTTAAAGGTTAAAATTCTCCCATCCTGCCCGCCTTCCACCCTACTAGCCTGTATTCAAGACATTAAGACTTTGATGACTGCCTCACCCCCCATCACAGCATTCATGGATGATCTAGCTTTAATAACCACATCAAATCCAAGGTATAGACGGATCCTTCAGTGCCTGTAGAGGCTCACTAGCTGGGCCAGAATAGCATCCAAACCTGATAAGCCCAAATCATATGTTTTTAAGACAGGGAAGGTAATGGACAAGTACAACTTCCCCATGAGGAGGAGACTAATTCCTGCTCTCTCTAAAAAATATTTTCTGGAGTCTTGGCAAAGTTGTCAGCACTATCTTCATATACACAAAATCCATACAAGAGACTGGAGAAAAACTGCAAACAGGACTAATGGCAGCGGATGAGTCTGTGCTTCAACAGAAGTTGAATGCTCGGATGTACCCACATGGTATTTTACCTTGGATCCTGTGGTCTGTGTCAATGTATTATGTCCCACTGTTAACCATGTAAGACCTTGAGAGGAAGATTTTCCAGCATCTGTGCAGATGGTTGGGTCTTCCTAGGAGTCTCAGCAACTTTGCCCTGTATGGGATGAACAGGCTGAAACTCTTCAAATTCAGTAGCCTGAACAATGAGTTTTTGGTTATCTTGTCCAGCAAAGACAGTTTTTAAAATCTTGTCCAGTGAAGTGCTTTAGTACAGGGACTCCATTGATCCAAAGGTCTCTCAGATGGGCAGGAAGGTAAGGATGGGAAGGAAGTGGAATACACTGGCCACAGTTGAATAAACAGTCTTGACTGCAGCACAGTGTGCTGGGGGGAACAGTAGGTGAAGTGACCCTGTACAAGTAGGCAAAAGGCAAGGAGAGGAGCCAGCTGGTCCAACAGGCAGTGTAAACTGGAGTGCAGTAATAAATTGCATGCTATTAAGGCTGTGAGAAGGCATCAGCAGGGTGCCTGGACTGAACAAAAGAGCAAAGAGGACCAAAACATCTTCTGGGGCAAGCAGTGGCAAGCTGAGCCCCAGTGCCTGAAGTTCCTTATAAAGTCAGTGTATAACATCTTCCCAAGCCCAACTAACCTCTTGTGCTGGGCAAAGACTAAATTGGCAGCTTTCCCACTGTGCCAAGGAAGAGTTTCACTGGACTACATTCTCAGCTGTTGTTCAAAAGTCCTGGTAAAAGGGCATTACTATTGCTACCAAGACTAGATGCTAACAATGGTGGCTAACATCATCTGTAAAACCATTGGCTGAAACAGGATATCCCCTCCAATCAGAACATCCATTGTATTTGTTAAAGCAGGTGAGAAGCCATGTGACCATCTAAAGATGCAGAATGGCATTCTGGGAATATCACAGGACTGGCAGCTGATGGCTCACTTGAAAAAACAGCTCAAATTCCTGAGGCCATCTACAGGATCACACTTTGGCCAGACACAATCTTGCTATCACAGGCACACAAGAGGCAGAGAGGCAAGTATTAAGGCTTGGTTGAGGAGTGCTGCTACAACAGGTGGTGTTTACCCACAGAGGTGGACTGCAGAGGGTTTACTGGGCAATCACTCTGCAAGGCCCTCTGTTAACTGAGCAAAACAGCACCCTTAAATAGTGAGCCATCAAAAACATCACAGAAAATGGTGAGGGGGCTTACCAGTGGATGTGGATCAAGCAGAATGAAAGATGGTAAAATGCTGTTCAAACACAAGTCAAGGACTGATCAACCCTGGCTGGACTGCATGACTACAGGTAACATCACAGATGATCTCTTTGAGCACATTGCAGGGTGCATCATTCAACAAAAAAAGGATAAAGAGGTAAATATAAAACTCTAAAAATATATAAAAAAATTTGCCATAGCCACAAAAGGCAATCGTGTTTGACTCTGCTAAATGTTGTCAATAAGTACCAGTGTTTATATTGCAGAAAGCTGTAGGTAACCATGCAATAAAGTTTTTACAAACATTTCAAATATTTGCTATGGCAAACATTAGCTGTTGTGGCAGCAGGCTTTTGTTACACTGTGACATCACCAGAAACACAACAGGATTGTACACAGGATGTCCACAGAAATGGTTAAAAAATATTAGCAATGGAAATTGTGTTTTCCTCCAAAGCACCAACCATGGAAGATTGCAGGACACTCTTGTGTTCTGGGAATAATTGTTACGAGAAGGATGGTTAATTTGTGTAAAGTGCTTCCATTAATGTGATGAATGGCCTAATTAATAAGGGCGGTATGTATTCCTCCAGGAGAGTGAACTGTTGATCAGCATACAAAAACAAGATTTCTTAAGGATTCATGTATATGTGAATGGGGTAGCGACAGTTACTTCTATGCTAGGCTGTCACTCCATGTTTGTGTGTGAATGTGTGATCATGAAGATATTTCAAATGTAGAAAAATTTTAGAATTACGGTTGTATAAACCACACCAATCCTGCGGACCCAAGGATAAACTATAATGAATTCAGATAACAAGATAACAAATAAATGTAAAAAAATGAAGAACTGTGCAGAAGGATATATATTACACTTCGGGTAATAAACAATAACCCTCTGTGCTGACCTTAAATCCTCTACAAAAGCATATTACTTTCCATTGCATGTTTTATACACACATCAGGTTCTTAACAAATTTTGTTCACCTTTTCGTTTCATGATTTTAGTGCATGTTAGATATGAAGCACTGTCTGTCCCACTGCTGTAACCAAACCACATAATTCCTTCCTGTTTAAATGGAAAAACAGGCAGAACTGAATCACATGTTCCTGTTGTCCATTATATCCATTTTGATGGTAATGATTTCAGAGGTTTTGGTCTCTGATCACTGACAACTGTAGATGCTTTAAATTTAAGGTTCATGACAAGTATAATTAGGTACACCAAAAGTTTATAAACAATCCAATGTTAGATGATGAATAACCCTATGCATTAAAAAAATATGTACAGTCATTTAGATAAATCGTAGATTTTATTCTCCAAAACTTCAGATGCATAAATAGTTTAGAATAGTCTATTTTTTTTTTATTTAAAAATGTTTTAATCAAATTCATGAGCTGTTTAAAACATCAGACTTGTTTCTATAAATTAATGTTCTGCGTGTGGAAACAGTTCAAGTTGGCACAGTTCTGAATACATTATACTATCAGAGTATTTAAACAGGGTAATGAAACCTGCTCCAGTTATGTATAGTGCCCAGACTTTTTGCATTTAAAAATACTACATCTAATATTTAAAAAGATAGGCTTCTTAATTTGATATTCTAGTTCTGAATTATTATTGAAACATGTCTGACTCACATCTGTCAAAGCTATAAAAGGAAGTCAATATTTGAAAGCCTTTAGAGTATTTTTAGTATTGAAACCTAAACAACATTGACTAACACGCTGACATTCTGAAAACAGAACTGTAGTAAGTATCTGTGTTAAAAGGTGAAGTTACCCACAAATGTTCTAATTCTTATTGGAGCCTGGAGAGAGTTTCCAGATTAAAATATGATGTTACATACATTCTGTTACATACATGCTAAATCTTTATCAAGACCTGGTGACTTGTAAAAAGATGTACTGAATTTAGGGGAGAAATGCAACAGCAGTGCAAACAAACTCTTTTTTTATCTAGTCATTTGAACATGGCTTTAGTTATTTAGTATACTACATTGCCAAAAGTATTGGGACACCCCTTCAAATCATTAGATTCAGGTGTTCCAATCGCCTCCATGGCTACAGGTGTTTCAAATGAAGCACCTAGGCACGCAGACTGCTTCTACAAACATTTGTGAAAGAATGGGTCTCTCAAGAGCTCAGTGAATTCAAGAGTGGTACTGTGATAGCTGCTACCTGTGCAATAAGTCCATCCTTGAAATTTCTTCTCTACTAAATATTTCACAGTCAACTGTTAGTGGTATTATAACAAAGTGGAAGCAAGTGGGAACAAAAGAAACTCAGCCATGAAGTGGTAGGCCACGTAAAATGACAGACAGGGTCAGCGCATGCTGAAGCACACAGTGTGCAGAAGTTGCCAACTGTCTACAGAGTCAATAGCTACAGACGTCCAAACTTCATGTGGCCTTCAGATTAGCACAAAAACAGTGCATAGACAGCTTCATGGAATGGGTTTCCATGGCTGAGCAGCTGCATCCAACCCTTACATCACCAAGTGCAATGCAAAGCATCAGATGCAGTGGTGTAAAGCACGCCGCGACTGGACTCTAGAGCGGTGGAGACGTGTTCTCTGGAGTGACAAATCACACTTCTCTGTCTGGAAATCTGATGGATGTGTCTGGGTTTGGCAGTTGCCAGGAGAATGTTACTTGCCTTGTGTAAAATTTGGTAGAGAGGGGATTATGATGTGGGGTTGTCAGGGGTTGAGCTTGGCTCCTTAGTTCCAGTGAAGAGAACTTTTAAGGCATCAGCATACCAAGACATTTTGGTCAATTTCATGCTCCCAATTTTGTGGGAACAGTTTTGGGATGGCCCCTTCCTGTTCCAACATGACTGCACACCAGTGCACAAAGCAAGGTCCATAGAGACATGGATGACTGAGTTTGGAGTGGAGGAACTTGACTTGCCTGATGTGGAGACTGCAAGCCAGGCCTGATGTCACAAATGCACTTCTGGAAGAATGGTCAAACATTCCTATAGATACACTCCTAAACCTTATGGACAGCCTTCCCAGAAGAACTGAAGCTGTTATAGCTGCAAAGGGTGGGCCAACTCAATATTGAACTCTATGGACTAAGATTGGGATTCCATTAAAATTCATGTGCATGTAAAGGCAGGTGTCCCAATACTTTTAGCAATATAGTGTATTTGGGAGGAAAATCTATAAGTCATTGCTGTTGAGTATAAATCTGGAACGAATTCTTCCTTTAATGATTAAGTCAGCTGTTGTTTTGAATACTTTCAATCATTTGTTAACTAAAAGCAAACTGGAGAGCTGATTGTAAATTATGTCATGTGTTGTCATAGACAAGTAACAGTAGTAAAAAGAAGACAGACTGAAACAAAAATTGGCTGTAGTACAAGAGTAGGACAAATGTCATCTCATGCAAAGTAAAGCACAGAAGATGGTATCGGCATACTGCTTTAGTTTCCTTTGTTGTTTTTTTTTCCTTTGTAGTGGTGGAATCAAAGTAGGTGAGATCAGGGACAAAGATCCTGCAGCAAAGAGAATACTGCTTGTTTGATTATTAGCAGAGCAAATAAAGCTTCATCTTTTTCATCTTCAGACTAATCTTCATGTTGAGGGTCGGGGGAACCAGGTAATGTAAATCAGAGACTTCCCTGTCACAACCACAGATTCCAGTTCCTCCTAACAGACTTCCAGAATATTCCAAGCAAACTGTTAGATACAAATCCATCTAATATGTGCTGTGCCAGTTGCCAAGTGGGATGTGCCTGAAACTACTTCAGTGGAGGATGGCCAGGAGGCCTTTGTACAACATGCCCAAACCACCTCAGCTGTCTCTTTTTGATGCTGAGAAGCAGCAGCTCTACTTTGGGCTTCTCATGTGAAAGAAGGATATTTATTCTGCATTGAGACCTGCAGACCTCCAGTGAAAATACATTTTGGCTGTTCATGCCCCCAGATTTGACTTTTTCATCGTAATCCACAACTCATAGTAGAAGATGAGAACATTGTTGTAGATCGACTGAATGCCCTCATATACTTGATATGCTTTTATATCCTGTCTATGAAAACCACATATAGGAGCAGTGGTAAAACAGAGGCCTTAAGTCTAATCCCCATGGCAAATTAATTTAATTAGTTTCATTTCCAAAGGAGCTGTAATACCCATGTTTCTGTTGGATCTTCAACAGCACACAATCACACAGGATACCTTTTCCAAATGTTACCCTACTATAGCTAGGACACCCTCTGCTCTGAGCGTACCTTGTGACAAAAACAACTCATGTTCATGATAGGTTGCCCAACACCAGATATACACTCCCTGGCAAAAAAAAGTCACCCACTACAATTTTTTAGATAGATAGTCTTTAGCTTGGATCTGTTGTCACACTGTTTGGAGGAGTTTTTGCAATGTTTCCACATTAATTTTCATCCACATTTGCAGTAGTTTTTTCCAGAATTGTGTAGTGATGGTGGGAGAATTGAACCACTCTGTGAAGTCTTCTCCAGCACATCCAAAAGATTTTCAATGGGGTTAAATGTAGGGCTCTGTAGTGGCAAACGCATGTGAAAATGACTCCTCGTGTTCTCTGAACCACTGTTTCACAATTTTAGCCAAATCTTGGAATTGCCATCCTACAATACCTCCATGCCATCAGGAAGAAAAGGTCCACTGATGGGAGAACCTGATCATTGAGTTGATTCAGATACTCAGATGACTTCATCTTATTGCCATGTAACATCACTGATCTTAGACCAAATGAAGCAAACCTAGGTCATAACACTGCCTCCCAATAGCAAAATATGTCCACTTGGTCAATACATTCCTTGAAGTAAAGTCCACTGCATAGCAGTTTCCCCAGAACTCAGTACTTCCCTGTATCTGTTGAACATATCCTGAGTGACCTTGTGGTGTGGTAGAAAAGCCTTGATCTTTTTCTATGGCTTCTTCATAATGTTTCCTCAACCACATATTTGTTTCATCAACAACAGTTTACAACAGTTTGATTTCCTCTTTTTCTTTATTTCAATGTTTTTTGGGAAACTGATATATTGTGAGGCAATACTCAGTAATTCATTCACCATACTCACCAATTAATGAGGACTACTTGTGCTAAGAGTGCATGTTCCAGAAAAGGGAAATCAGACATATAAGTTAATATACAATACATATATGCAATAAACAGTCTCTGTGGCATGCAAATACATCTGTATAACGATTAAATGTGGGGTTCATCAAAAGAGTCTTTATTACTTGATCCTCCCAGCAAAAACGTCTAACAGTAATTCAGAGCTGTTTCTGAAAATTCTGGGACCTTTGGCAACATCTTGCATTGGGAGCCCCCCCTCTCCCAAAAAAATAAACTGTGTGAGGTGGCTTGGGGGCCCTGTGCAGATGCACATAATGACCTTATGAAGAAACAGCCCTGTAATAAATGTAGGACATTCTGACAGCGGGAAACACCAGAAGCTTGATCAAAGTGTTTTTGTGTATTTTTTCTTTATATGGGCAGCTGAACACACACGCACACGCACACACACACATTAAATTTTCTCAGTACCTGAAGAAAAAGAATCTATCTGGCTGTAAATCTGAACAAAAAACCATAAACTCCCTTTGCATTTTCAAGGCTGAAAACAAGAGACAACGAGAGAATAAGCCATAACAAAACCACGCTAGACAAACCTCTCTAAGTCTTAAAAGGCTGAATAAAGATGACCAAATTCTTGTTTCAAATTTTATACAGTAAATACACCAAGACACACTGCAGTAACAATCAAGGCATATAAGCATGTAATGAAGGAAAATCACCACGCTACAAAATCTCTGATTCAAGCCATCACCGTTTACTTTTCTGCTTATGAAACGACTTTTATCGCAAACCAATTATATGGCTGGTTTCCCAAGTTTTTATCCAGCTGGATGATCACTTGTGCATTATGAGAAACCCCCTTCTTATTCTTCTGGGCCTGTGTTTACATGTGCATTGAGTTGATGTTGGAGCAAAGTGGGCATATTGTTAAAAAGTCATCAACTCTTGTTTTGAGTCAGAATAAGGAAGGCTTGAGTTAAGTAAGTAAGGGAAGAAACAATAAAAGCCATTAAGAAACAGTAGTAGAAGTAATGGTTAAAATATTTTACCCTCATGATAATGTGAGCTGGGCGTTTGGGGTGGGGGAGGGTCTCTGTGATGCCAGTCACTGTGTTGCAATCACCAGGGCAGATGGGTAAGCAGCAGGAGGGTTTCTGTGAGTTTAAAAAAGAACAGGCAGTATGGCACATGGAGCCGTCTGCCCACAGAAGCAGAAAAACACCACCCCCTCTTCACATGTTGAATTTTAACATTCACTCTGACTCTAAACAGTCACTCCCCTTGGTAACAGGCACCACAGCTTAAAAAAAAGGGAACAAGTACAACACAGTTTTGTAGAAGCAGTGAATGCAAAAGAGAAAGATGAAGGAAGGAAGGAAGGAAGGGAGGGAGGGAAAGAGTGGGTGGGTGGGCTTTAACACACAATCAAACAGCAGACGTGCTCAGCACCTTTACGAGAACAGATTTTCTTAAGCGTTTAAACAAAACACGTAACACAAGAAAAAGAAAATTGTGTCTCTAATAGGATCAGGTAGGACAGAATATTTATCTGAAAAAGAGCCAGCCCTGGGCATAGGCTGTATAGGTAACTGCCGTCCATTCATAGAGGTGCCACTGGCTGAATAGTACACAAACACATGGGGTAGGGGTGCGGTGTAATCTTGTCTAGGGTACCAAATGACCCAGGACTCTTACTGCCTGAAAAACAGGCAGTTTGAGTACATAACTATCATGACAAAAGTCTGCCTGAAAGGATGTAAAGTGTCCAGCATAAACATACACTTAAACTTTTACTATCAGCAAATTACTCTTTAACAAGGTCCCATCCCAACTACCCAGTTTAAAACTCTGCATTGCTTTAGATATCGGTGCCATCCATGTGAAGATACAGCTATCCCGCTTTCAGCTTGTAGCACAGGGCGGACGAGACTGGACTTCTCAGGACAAAATCCTGTCTCATCCGTACTGAAAGCTGACGACATCAGTCTTGTCAGATAAGTATGAATTGATAAAGTCTTCAATTCGTTATTAATCTGTCTGCACCCAGTGCATGTTTGTACATAGTGAGCTGCTTAGTACTGAAGAGAAGGCTTATACAGCCCAGCATTACAAAATAAAACAGGAAGTGACAAGAACCTAAAGATTACACCTCTTAAGCAATATTATTTTAATATTTTTAATCACTTCTGGATAACTACTATATGTTTACAGATATGTATACAGCATTTAGAATTTCTTTTACACATTTATCGTGTCTATTTGTGTATGCAGTTTTGCCAAGAACATTTTACAAACATGAAATCTTTTTGGCAAGTTTATTCATAAAACTCCCACTTTGTTCACCCTGAAAAACTGAGCAGAAAGCTGTATAGAGCTGTCTTTCCTCCAGACTTCCTACAGGGAACATACAAGATGTAGCTAAGATTCACTTAATTACTGTGTCACTCATCGGTTACCAACATGTCAGCATGAAGAGTCTAATTTCTTCAAGATGAAAGGCACTGGTCACGATAATTGACACATAAAGGCAAGGCAAATGGGAAATGGTGCTTACTGCGTAATGAAAATGCATGAAAGTTTGCTGCAAGCTAAAATGCTAATTCAATTAGCTTTTTTCCAGCCAACATCAAAAGAGTTCTGATTAAATGAATTCACATAACCTTTTCGCAGTATTTTTGCTTCACCGGCTGAAATCTGTAAGCCTCTCATTGGTAGCCAGTTAGCAATACAATATTAATGAATTGGTTGGTAACAATTGGTAATGTTGGTAACCGATGGTAACTGACGAGTGACACAGTACATATCAGTTTTTTTAGTGCTTGGATAAAATAACAGAAAATTACGGCAGTTAAATGTAACTAAGATCTGAATTACATGCTTAAATATAATACATTGTCCAGATTCTCAATTGTCAATACAAGTTGCTAAATTGTTAAATGTGAAGAGAGAAGGGTCATAAATATGATTAAATATGACAACATAGACAAAATGCATCAGCTAGGCTTCACTTTGGGATTCATAAAGCTAGTGTTTAAAGCAGAGGTGCATTCACAAACCATTGGACCTCATGAACACAATGTCAGGACCCCAAAAAGTAGATAAAGTTAAAAAGTAATATGAACTGAAATGTCAGCTTTCCTCCTATTTCAGTTATATTACAAAAATGCATCAACAATACAGTCCTACTGTCCTGTTGACAAAATGTCAATACACACACATTCTGATAAATGGCTCACCCCTGCAGAAATGGCATGTATATCCTCTTTTGAATGAACCTATGTAGTGGGGTGTCCACTTCTTCAAAGGGAAGGGCACGTATAGTGCTTTGGGGATAGCTATAGTCTTTCATAGTCACTTAGGATAATAATCCGCATGGTCCTTCTGATTTCTATTTGTCATTGTATATGGGCATGTGATTCCACATGTGATCACTCTCTCATTGATGACTGGAACATCACAGTGCTCAGTTTCCAATAGGAATGGAGGGTAGGTGTTGGGGGATGTTGGTAAACTAGAATGCATTAAAAGTGAATTAGTTTATATCAGTTTATATCAGGAATGAATTAAAGAATTTTGAACTAGGTAGGCACCCAGCCAGGTCATCTTGACAACGGGAGAAGTATGATTGCAGGAACTTCCCAATCTTTTGATTTAATCTCTCCATTTGAGTGAAACTGTGAGAATGACACCCTGAACACAGAAAAACCGCAATATATACAGCTTCTTACAAATGATTCGAGAGATAAGTTGTGCTCTTCAATCAAGTAGTATCAGCTCAAGGTTCCCAAAATTTCAAAAAACAGGCTGCAAAAGACATTCTTATAACTCGTCAACAATGACAGAGACTTTATTAAAGTGTTAACTAGTAACATTACCAATCTGTCTACTGCCACTGAAATGGTAGCCTGACCAGCAGAGGGAGGAAGGTGCTTGAGAATGTCAATGGTTTTGGGGAACCAAATATGGCGAGAAATGGAAAGTGAAATGCTGTTGAAAGGCTGGCAGATTTCTTGTTTGCGGACAGACCAGGCAGGACAGAAAAAAGCCAGTAACACTGTCTAATAGTAATGGCTATTAGAATTTATGGAACAGGAGAGCCAATGTTGAAGTGATGCCCAGGTGGCTGGAGCATATGCAGTGACTTCGTTAGTTTTTCTGGTATAGTAGCCAGCATGTACACCTTCCCAGCAAGTGTCTTGTCAGGCTCCTGGTTGGCTAATATCCCACTGGACTGGAACTACAACATAAGATTCAAGTCAGATTCTGTAAGTGATGGCTGGGTCTTTTTTAAAATGTGCAGTGATATCAGATGAGCCCCAAAAAAATTTAAGCACATCTTGTTTTTGGCTCTGAATACCACTTATAAGAAAATGGTCCTATCTCCACCAGCCTGTACTTTTATCTTGCCAGTCATAGAAAATTGCCGTCAGTCTAGCTTTTGCTATATATATTTTCTCCATCTCAATTCTGATCCACAGCGAAGAGCTGGTATAAGTACACAACCAAAGTGCTTTGTGAAAAGTGAGCATCTTCTTTCCGTGACCAAAGGTTTATGATATTTTTGAATCTTCTTGCTCTGTTTTCTTCACGTCAGCATCACCTCAGTTATTTCCCTGTCTATTGGGAGGCTGGAGAATAAAAGCCGTATTTTACTGTTGGCGTGTCATAAATAGGAAGCCTTAGCTAAGCATTCAGTTTCACTTAACTTTGGAAATGATCATGGCTCATCATGAGTGTTGTCATCGACAGACACATTGCACATCTTTTGCTTATGCAACAGTTTGAATGTGTAATGCTAGTGCCAACAGAACAGAACACGATGGAGTTTTAACACAAAACACTTCACCACTGCCTACATTTCCATGTTTAATGTGGTTTCTTAAGAACCTGTGCATAAAGGTCACATTGTGCATGGGCATATACAGATGCTAAATACTTTCAGTGCCATCTTTTTTTGTCTATCAGTGTGTGTGTGTCATATACAGCTAGAACAAAACAGTGTAGACCAATTGCTTAGAATTCCTAGAAGTCCCTATAACTGGATAAGTTCATTATAGTGTTTTTCTTGCCCATGGCCTTGTGATGTTCAGCCTTCTTAGTAAAAACAGTACTGTTGAAAATATCTTATTTCTCTAATCTATAGTTACCACAGAATGTCAGCTGCAGAAAGTGTATAATTTCCTCTGTTACAAAAACATGTCTACATAATTTTTGTTAAAAAACTAACATGTAATTTCATTATGTCACATAAGACACAATATCTAACCTTGTATGGTCTGGGGGGGTGGGGCCTGAACCTTGTCAAAGACGGTATTTGTGGATGATTTACAGACTAGGATGTTCAGTACAAGAATAAGTTAAGTAAGTGTTAAAACACTTGAACATGCTCTGCCTGTCTGAGATGTCTACCACAACACACTAAGTAGCATTTATAATTTCATACATGCCTGCCGTTCTAATATTCCTTCTGTTGTTAATGTTGCTACTCCTACATCACTTGATCACCAGCTCCACTCTTCAAAGCTATATTCTGATAATGCATATTGGAGATTCATGTCCTTGTATCATAAACAATAACAAATAAGAAGGTAAAAAGTACATATTTTAATTTTACAATGTGGCCACTTACATCAACACATCAAAGTTACCATTAACAATGAACAGGTCTTGAACACGTAGTCAGAAATCATTCGTAGCTCCGAAGTTGACTCAGAAGAGAGGAAAGGGCAAGACTGGTATAACATGAGCTACCTGTACCTCATACCTTCATAGGGCTGCCAGATACGGGGATAAAACCAAAATAAAATAATCATATGAGCACACTGACTTGAAATAAAGTAAAACAGATGACCTATTAATTCTTCAAAAACCTGTTAACATAAAAGAGGAGGAATTTACTCATAAGCAATAAAGTCTTCATTTAAATGAAGATATTTAGAACAGAGCAAACCCATTTACATAACACATAATATGTTTAAAAATATATACAATTATTTTCAGGAAATTTCTCAAAGCGGTATTGGTAGAAAGTTTGATGTAAAATTCATGGTACCTAGTGTGGAACCTACCTGTACTGCTACTGGAGTAATAAACCTGTCCATGTACCCGAGGGCCTGGTGTGATGGAGAAGGTGAGAAGGTCTGTTGTGTACACACTCACAACATTCCATTCTCATTACAAACAAGTGCAAGGATTTAATAAAGCACAAGGAGTCTGATACCTAATGCAAAGACACAGAACAGGTAAAATGCACAGCTATTGTGATAGAGGACAGGTTTACTTCATTTTTAAGAATTTGTTTTATTTTATGTATGTTAGTTCTTAACAATAAACAAATGTGTGTGTATGTACACTATATAGCCAAAAAAACTAAGAGGCCTGTCTTTACATGCACATGAACTTTAATGGCATCCCAGTCTTCAATTTAGAGTTGGCCCACCCTTTGCAGCTATAACAGCCTCAACTCTTCTGGGAAGGCTGTGTGTCTAGGGGAATATTTGACAGCTTTATTCATTCCAAAGATGTTCTATTAGGTTGAGGTCAGCACTCTGTGCAGGCCAGTCAATTTCCTCCACCCCAAACTCTCTCATCCATGTCTTTATGGACCTTGTTTTGTGCAGTGGTGCACAGTCATATTGGAACAGGAAGGGGCCATCCCAAAACTGTTCCCACAAAATTGGGAGCATGAAATTGTCCAAAATGTCTTTGTATGTTGACGCCTTAATAGTTCTCTTCACTGGAACTAAGGGGCGAAGCCCAACCCCTGAAAAACAACCCCACTCCATAATCCCCCCTCAACCAAACTTTACACTTAGCACAATGCAGTCAGGCAAGTACCATTCTCCTGGCAACTGCCAAACCCAGACACACCCATCAGATTGCCAGACAGAGAAGTGTGATTCGTCACTCCAGAGAACACGTCTCCACCGCTCTAGAGTCCAGTGGCGGCGTGCTTTACACCACTGCATCTGACGCGTTGCGTTGCACTTGGTGATGTAAGGCTTGGATGCAGCTGCTCGGCCAAGGAAACCCATTCCATGTAGCTATTGACTCTGTAAACTGTTGGCAACAGCTGCACACTGTGTGCTACACCATGCACTGACCCCCCCCCCATGTCATTTTATGTGGCCTACCACTTTGTGGCTGAGTTTCTGTTATTCCCAGGTGCTTCCACTTTGTTATAATACCACTAACAGTTGACCATGGTATATTTAGTAGTGAGGAAATTTATATATATATATATATATATATATATATAAACACACAATAAACCTTTTTAACGGATTATGGATTTAGTGGACACAGTCCAAAATGCCTAAGGATGGACGAAGAATCGTTTTAAACAGACCATGTTCAGTAATTGTAGGAGCTGCTAGGCTTCTCTCGCACCTCCCACTCCTCCTGTGTCTCCTTTAATGACCTACCAGCCATTGTTTACATCAGTTGAAACTGAATAACTTTTTGCATTACCGGGTGAGGTTTCCCCTGAATTAGTCTGTTAAACTGAGGGTTTACTGTATATCTCTTTAATAAAAATTTCTAATAAAAAATCTCAAGACAACCTTTTTATAAAGAGAGAAAGAAATACTTTCTCTCTATATAAAAAGACTTCTTATAAGAATGGAAGGCATTTTGTTATACTATAAGAAACACTCAGAACAAGTATTGAGACCAAGGCTGAACTGGAAGCTGCAACTGCTGATTTAGCATTATTAAGACAGTAACTACTATACTGTTGACAGGTTTGATGGGAAAAAAGACTGGGCTAAATGACAACAATCCAGTCAAATTTAATAACCCTGGTGCTCAAGTGCCTCTGGTGATGATGAGTTAATTAAAGATGTGCAAAAGTCAGAGGCCCTCATGACTGGCTGCAACATTAAAACTGTATTATTTATCCCTATTTCTAAAAATCAAGTATACATTTTTTAAAAATTCATTTTTTGGAATTTATGTAAATTTGTAATTGTCTATAACAGAAGTATTTTGACACCACAGACACACAATGAGAAACAGCTTGATAAACTGAAGCCACCAGAAGTCCTCACTTTAATATTAACAGCTCTGTGCATATATAAAAAGTCGCTCATCTGTGTTGTCCTGGTATTTCTGCTTGTAGTCTTGGGTAAAAGAGGATACAATCTCATATAAGATTATTGGATAACAGAATATTTCTGTTGAGAATTTAAAATCCCCGTCCCTGTGTCCTCTGAGAGAAATGCCTATATCAGGTTTTGGTACGTGCCAGAAAGCAATAACACAGAAAGTATGAATCCTGTATGAGTTGCAGTTTCCTTCTCTGGAGTCACACTATATAACAAAATTGCACAGGAAATGGAATACAACAATTTCCCATGATCCCTGGTATCAGTGGACTAAGCAGGAGAAGAAACCAAAGACGGGATTTATTATGGATGGAATCCTATACACAGCTGGTTAAATACTGAAGAATTAATTGTTTTAACACAAGAATTTTGGATGATAAGGTGACTCTAGTCTTTATAAAATAAAAAATAACAAAAAATGAGGGCAGCAAAGCTTACCAACACACTAAGAAAGTATTGTAAACATTTGTGTCTAGTTTACATTGGCACACAAGTTAAAGTTATTGTCCAGTTTTTTTAAAATAGTCAAAATCTAGCTGAGTGTTACAAAAACATTGTGGTAACGGCCAGTAAACTCTATTTTCTGCTTATTGATTGGATGTCTTGGTCTCATAATAGAGCAACCAAAATATAACTGAAGAGGTTTAGGCAAAAACAGCAACGTGATTCTTCAGTGTATCTTAACATTTGTTTACCTCAGTGTTTCAGCTGAAAGTTGTCTCCACTGTGCAGCAGGTCCACCATATTCGAGTGTGAAGACTCAAGCCTGATGGAAGGGAGATATTTCCTGTAATAACAAATTGCCATCTTGATACTAACTTGCCCTATCTAAGTTGTTTTTCTACTTCACATTATATAACCACAGAGAACAAGTCTGATATCTTCAAAGCTCTGTAAATATCTTGAAGCATGAAATATTTATAAGCATAATTTAAAATAAGAAGGATGTTTTTATGCTTCCTCTCCTCTTACAACGCATATCAAAAAGAATCTCCTATTGGCTGCGGCAACAGGCCAACTCAATTAATAACTTCCTCTCCTCTTAGAGAGAAACTGTCTGAATTCTGGTTAAAAGTTGTGGGGACCATATGGGGGCAGCACTGCCCTTGAGTTAGGTGTGGGATCCAAACAGGATGGCATTCCAAGTGAGGGGGGTGAGGGAGCACAATGGGACAGGAAATCAAACAGGGACACCACTCCCAATGCAGGCAGGAGCCATGTCACAATAAACCATGTGAGATTCAAAGAATTAGTAAATTATATAATATTTGGACTGCTGATAAAACAAAATGGATGCAGCTTCTGTGTAAGAATTATTATTGATTTGCCAGTTTAAAGTTCTGTAGGCAAATACCCCTTATCATTGCATTCTCTGGAAAGTACTTACAGCAGCTGAATTAAAAACTTGCAAAGACTGCAAGTTTATATATATATATGTGTGTACAGTATATACAAGATAAAAGTCAAATACTGAATAAGTGATGCATAAACTCCTAAAAATAGAGAATAAGTATATTAAAATGGCAATGTTTAATTTTAAAAATTTTCTTTATTTTAACTGCAATGCCCACCTGTACTTATCATTATGGTATTAAGCACACTAGCTTGTGGGGTGCTTTTAACTTTTATGTAAGAATTCAAAACCTAGTTTTTTTTTCTCTTTCCCCTGTTATGGTGCTACTGGGGCATGAAGAGATTATTAATTACATTTACATTCTAAGATTTGTCCTTCTGTTCGACACATCCGTTATTAATACCATATCTTGCAACATATTATTAGAAGAAATTTACAGCACACAAGCGAGACATCGGTGCACTGATATTAAAAAATAGAAAAAACGTCTCCTCCACCAAAAAGAAAAAAACATGCAGTATAACACCAATCTTTGTTGCACAGTGTTTGTCTTCATGAAAGTTTTAACTTGGTTTAACTAAATAAAAATAGGATTTTCAGGACTGTGTTCTTCTTGTGTACAGCATAGTTATTAAGACTCACGGCTGTAGAGCATGGATACGGCGATGACAACCATGCATCGTTTGTCCTCACAGTTGTGTCATGTGGGGGCTGTTAGGACAAACGCTCATTAGCCTGACAGCTTCGTGATAATGTGGTAATGCTGGAACCATAAAGGATGGCAGAGCTGTGCGGTACACCACGTCCTGAAGAACTGAGCAACTGAGCTTTGAGTAACCGTACTCTCAAACCTGCTTCGAAACTCAGCCGCACTTTATACTTTGCTTTTTGTGACAAGATTTGCTTTTGAGGGGGAATTAATGAAAATAAATGTTAGTCACAGTTTTTGGAAAACTACAGACCCAAAAAAGCAAAAGAATATGACCTGTGAAGCGAGGCGAATTTAAACCGAATAGAAAGCAGCAATCCAAAATTGCTTCAGCATCATCAGCCTGTCAGTCACTACATCTGGGTTCATGGCACATAAATACTTTCTGTATGTTAACAGTTTCTTCAAATGTTTCGTAACATTATGAGATCCAATACAAAATCTCCACTTAATATAGACATATGCCTTTTAAATAAGAATTTAGAAATATATTATTCTACAGCTCATTTCTATACACAAAAACTTTAAAACACTAAAAGTGACTATGCTAAACTATGCTACTCAGAAAATATGAGAAGGCTCAGAGAGGCAGAACTCTTTGTCTTTACCCAGACTCTAACAAACTGCTCTCTGTATCAAACACTCCATCCATATCTGCACCTTCACTTCACCCGTAGTTAGCTTTATATGTACAGTGTGAAAGAAATGGCCATGTATGAAAAACTATGGAGGGTAAATTTTAGATACTTTAACAACAGTTCCTGCATTTATACTGGGGGCACATCCCTTCCTGATGTGGCACTAGTGACTGAACAAAGCTGCAGGCAGCAAACAGCCACCAACAACCTCAAACAAAGCTAATCACAAATGCCATAAAGTATTTTTGTTGCTTGGGGGGGGGTAATATTTTATTAAACATTTATTTTAGCATTTTGTGGCATGTGAAGTGTCTGTCTGGCTTTCTGTTTCATAAACTGACCTCTGGCCTCAATGCAGTTCCACAGGACCTTATGAGACACAAAGGTGTCGTGAGTCTGGATGGGTCTTGTCGCCATGCTCCAGACAGCAGGGCATTATGGGTTGCCTTCACTAATCAATGCACATAATAAAAAGATGTTTTGAGTGGCAGTTGCTGTATGACATCCATACATTATCACAAGGCTGAACTGAGTGACAACATGAAATGTGGATCTGGAAACTTGATGGAGTTGAGGATGATGATTTTTGTGCTGAAAGCTCATTGTGAATTACCTACTTGGCAGCTTTCTGCTCTATACTCCAGGCACTTGGAAGACTGAATTGGACTCGTTTTGTTACTGTTTATGAATTGCATTTGACGTGTTCAGTTTCTATGCTGGTTGGTTAAATTAAGGCACAAATACAACTTGCCTGGAGATGTCAAATGCCTAAATCTGGTTTGCTTTTCTTGGCAGTTTGAACACCCAAAGATGATTACTTTGCACCATTTTTTTAAATTACTGGATTTGATACACATTTTTAAAAATTACTGCTTTGAATTGTGCATCCTAGCAGGAACATAATCATTCCTAGAAAAACTATAATAGTTGATTTTTAAAAAACAATTTCTCATTTACTTTGCCAGAATGCTGCTTATTAATTGGATATTCTCTTCAGGTGCCAAGTGACAGTGCCAGTGTCATGGGTTTGAACCTGCCATCAGTACTGAGTATGGAGCTTTTACATTGCCAGTATCAAGGCAATGGCTCATTCTGGGATGCTCCAGTTTCATGCCACAGTACAAAGACGTGCTGGTCAGGTGAAATGGTGACTCTGAACTGTCATGCACCCTGTGTTCCTTGGAATTAGACTCCTGCAAAGTAAACCTGTCTATGTGTTTGAAAATGTGTGAATGCACAGATGATTGTTTAAAGCAGTTGAAGGTGTTTGCATTATGGTGGAATTTTAAATGTAGTACAGCATTGTCAACAAATTTCGTTACCTAAATCAACATGTAAAGCAACAGGGGGTCGCAGTATAAGTGATTGTGGATTAGAAACCTATTTAGACTCCTATTATTTTCTAGTATTTTCTTTGCACATGTGCATGACTGCCAGTGCATTTGATTTCTAACTGTTTTAGAACTTTCCCCGTGCGGTTTGTCTTCTGATATTAGAGGGTTAATACTTGCACTATAGTTCACCAAAGTCTGTTTTGCTCTAGTCCAGATTCAAGCAGGGGATAAGTAGAGCCACTATGCATATCTGTCTGATTGTTTTCCTTTTAAATTACAATATATTATCCATGCTAATTAGTGGGTGATTTTGTGTTATAGTCTCATATTGGGGTTCTTGATGTCTTTTCAGTGCATAAAAAATATTATTTCTGCATTATGGAGAGATCCATCCATGGTTCTCCAGCTGTGAATTAGACTCACATCTCTGAATATATTAGTTTTAAGTTCATAATGCAACTTTGCTTCTACTTTATGTCTTTTAAATATGAGTTCTTGACTCCAACTGAATCCATTTAGCCTCTGACATTTGCGATCAGTTATCTAATTATGGGCTTGACCTTGGATAACGAGCCTAATACATTTCAGCTGCATTTTGATGACTTTAAATAATTGGTTGGTTTGCTGGCTCTATGGCGAGTCTTATAACGCTTCAAACAAACAATAAATAAATAAATCCCAAAGAGTGAAGATTGTTCAATACAAACACACCACGCAATCCTCAGAATGAATTTTTGAAATTTATCTAAAACACAACAAGAAAAATCCAGAACTTTAAAGACTGTGGAATGTACTGGAGTGCTCTGAACTTCAATAAATTCCAGACTAAGTAATATTTTGTGAACAAGCCCACAATACCATTTCTGGAAAGACACGCGACTTTCCATTGTTATTATCTTGTTTGCTTTTCAAGTCATTGTGGAGAGAGATCTGCCTAAAGTGCAATTTAAGTGTACTTTAATATCAGTCAGTCACTTAAATTGCATCTAATCCTGTTATAAATGACTACAATATAATTTCATTAAAAGGAGGATTTATCATTTTTAACTTCTTCTTCCAAATAATTACCCACACGACTGTCCGCGCAAATTACAATGACAGCCAATAGCGAGGATTAGGACTAATAGCATCTGAAACCCTGAAAGTAGTTTTAACAAGTATGTTAAATGAGAAATGTTTAAACTTCCATCAGGGAAGAAAGACTGCCTGGTGTGGCTTCACTTTAATCATTTTATTCCTAAAATTCTGAGATTTAGCAAAATTCTGAAGTAATATTCAGTTAATTAAGACTGAGCAAACACAGTCTGAAATGGTATAACTGAACTCACCCATGGTTACGTTCTGTTCCATTAAAGCCGGAGGGTAGAACATCTCCAATACAATTATGACAATTTATTCCTGAACTAAAGTGTTTTATGTGTTGCCGGCAATGTGTGAAAAGCAGGCATTGTATAGAATGCCTGCTTTTCACACATTACCAAACCATATGCCATGACAGAACATAGTCTTAGCTCTTTATCTATTAAGCAATTTTGTATGATAAAATTCACAGTAGATGCTGCAAAAAAAAAGAAAAAACAGATCAATCTAATCATCATCCATATTAACAAATATTCCACATATGTAAAATTTCACATAATTTTCTAGTAAGAAGAGATGTACTGAAATGGAAACTAAGGATTTGAGTAAAATAAAATTTTTGGTTCTATTTTAAACTGTCTTTATATAATGCTAATGTGTCTCTCTGTTGTACAATTACTTGCAAACATTGATCTTAGTCTTAATTGAAAGATTATGATCTAACATTCTGGAAATAAAAAAAGAAAATTTTATATATACACTGCTCAAAAAAATTAAAGGAACACTTTGAAAACACATCAGATCTCAATGGGGAAAAAATCATGCTGGATATCTATACTGATATGGACTGCGTAATGTGTTACGAACAAAAGGATGCCACATCGTTTGGTGGAAATGAAAATTATTAACCTAAAGAGGGCTGAATTCAAAGACACCCTGA
>JABJVR010047879.1:0-26218 GCA_025773905.1 Chitala chitala
CCAGCGCCGACTGCCGGCCCACAGTCAGAGTGACAAACAGCGCTACTGTAACATTCTAACTGCCCAGCGCCGACTGCAGCCCGCAGTCAGAGTTGGAGTGACAAACAGCGCTACTGTAACATTCTAACTGCCCAGCGCCGACTGCAGCCCGCAGTCAGAGTCGGAGTGACAAACAGCGCTACTGTTACATTCTAAAAATAGACATTCGGTTGACGACCGAAAGTCTGTATCAATTTCGGCCGAAACCGAAAGAAAACCGAACGTTAACAAAAACGACGCCGAAAGACGTCATTTGCCAACTTTCAGCACCGAAACCGAAACAGAATTTCGTTCGGCTTCTAATCATAAGTACAATCAGTAAAATAAATACTAAACAAATATGCTTTTCATGAAAAGGGAGTCAGGAGACTGCCATTTATCTTAAAAAAAAAAAAAAAACACGGATGCATGCATGGATGTGTTAAAGTTTGAAAGATGCATAAGAGGATTAGCATGCTAAGACAAAGATCTGGGTTCCTCACTCTAGGAACTAATCAAACTCTTGTCCTAACAACATGGGTTTCTACTATAGTGGACTGACTTGCCTTTACCAATACCAGGAACCTTCATCCTTCCAATACTATGCTTCCTTTCAAACGCACTGACGTACTGGTGATGATTTTGGTCTTATTTTACAAAGGACCTACATGCCTTACAGTCATGGAGTCCAGCAAAACTAACTAATGTGTGAGAATGAGTCAGTCGCATCTGAACCTCAATTCAGACGCTCTAGTGGGAATATGGCAATGCGTAAATGAAAAGTCCAGATAAGACTCATTATGGCACGTGTATTTGTGCAACCCCTTGATAATGCGCATTCATTATAGCAACAGTGCATTTGATACCTTTGTGTCCATTGTACGGACTTCAGTGATACATTATAGTCCTACAGACATACACTTCTCAGATTTTTGTACTTGGCAGTTATAACAAAACACCTTGGTCAGTCAAAGACGACCAACTAAACTATTAATGCAATATAATGTATTATGGTTTAGGAGTCCCAGTCACTCACAAACTGCAATGTTAGTAATGTATTATATTGGCACAAAGTACATTACCTATGTTGTTGAGCAAGAAAAATATACAACTGTAACATGTGACTAAGTACTTTTGTTGCACAGACCGGAACTGGGGAAAACATACTTAAGGTTGTACGCTTTATTTGCAGAAAGTTCAGCACTGCATGCGTTTTATCGTGTTGCCCCCTCTTGTGGTACACCAGTAGAAAACACGTGCGAGACTCTTCAACAAATGTATGGAGTGGCACCACAACAATCAGGGGTCTATTACATATTTTACATGAAATTTTAATGGTACTTTTAATTGTCATTTTCCCCATGTCTGCCTTACAAACTATCATTATCAGATCACCACCTATCTAAATAAGAGGAACTTGTTTTCAAAATTTTGGTCAACAACGGAGTATTGAATCTTATTTTCAACTGTAGTGGTAGTTGTTTATATGTTCGCGACATTAGAAAGAAATGCGGCACGAGGTGAAGACCTATCCCCAAACGAGATATTTTTAGCATATTACGCGACTTTGTTCTGCATGCATGCGCATTTCAAGATACGTGTAGTTCAGTTTTAACAGCGCAATCCAATTCGAGCTTATAAAACTCTGAACACATTAAACGTGAAAAGGAAGTAAACGCAGGAAACAACTGATCTACTCGAGATATCGCAAACAATAAATATAAACATAGCATCATGTAAGATGGACCACGTTTCGTTGGTGCTTCCTGCCTGGCACTGTCGCAGGACGCTTTTCGGTTTGAGTGTAACCATGTCGACAAAGCGTACGACACCTCGTTGGCTTTGCATTTGAAACGATTTATTTCTCCAGTGACCAACCAACATAAAGCGCTTTTTATATACCCATGGGTGATATTTTCCATGTATTTTGACTTACCTGTCCGCGCGCGAGACCTTTTCTACACGTTCCATCTCTGACACATTAGTTTCCGTGCACACGACGGACATTGTCATCGTGTTTTTTTGACAATCAGCTGTTGTAGCTTGCTGCTCGAAACACAAACTGGGATATGTTGTTCGTAGCAAGAGTCTCGAACGATCTGTACTTGTACCTTGAGCTGCAAAAAACTCGCCGCCCCACAATGCTCGTCAACCGCCTGTTATACACAACAGTGAACATGCCCAGAACCCACGTTTGAAAGGACGGACGTAACTGCATTCCTGTTTATTTTTGAAATAAACAAACAAATAAATAATAAAATACTGTACAGCCTCTAGTCATGTGTAACATTTTATACATTTTAAGCAAATCGGCTACGTCAGTTGTAAAAAGTTGTAATGCAATATACATTAGTATATACTTACATTAATGTTTATAATTATAATAGAAGTTTAACTATACCCAGCAGTGCCGTCAAAACATAAAAAAACAGGCAAATTCAAAGATAGCACTGTAAACATTTTTATTAATCAGATGAAGGATAATGATGCACAGTAAATACAACTATTGGTAAAATGTGGATTATGTATATTATGCAAAGGTTTAGAATATCCCTTATTAAACTGCCCCAGGCAGGAAATACGACTGAGAAAGTAAACTTTACAAACATACTGGGTAAATGCAGGGTTCAAAAAACGATTAATTCTTTCAGTTATAAATTGTATATGTTCTTGTTTTTCCACAAAACTTTTTTTAAAGAATTCTGTTCGTTGACAAAATACTTGTCATACTGTTTATCTTGTTTGCAGAAAAAAAAAGTTGATGTTAAATGAAAATGAAAACATAATAACCGAGGTAAAAGAGGTTCTTTTCACATAGTCCAGGTCACCAGGCACTCCAGTAAAGTCCTTATTCAAGCACATTTCATGGGATAGGAGAAACTTTCTTAGCTGCACTCCATTTAACTAATTATTTTCTTTGTTTATATGTCTTTGAAAAGACAGTAAAAAAAAACTCAAGTAATTAAACACCAGGGACACAACACAGTAATTAAAAGAGAAACAAATGTGAGAGTTGAAAGTGCAGCCTATGTGACATGAGATCTTTTCAGTTGGCTTGTTAGTATCACTAAGGACTGACACAAAATGATGTATTGCTGTAATACAAAAGTAATGTGATTATGTTTTAAAGCTCCATTTGCTCTCTATGTGGGCCCCACATAGCATAGGAAGACAGGTCAGCCCAGACCAGGAAAATGTTGTTTGTCTAAAGTATACGATCAAATGCAATCTTACTGCTTTAAGGATTTAAGAAAATAAAACATCTGCCTGAAAAATGTAAGTGATCAAATGGTGAAACGCTGCTCTTTGCAAGGTGTAATTCACAACCATTTTTTTTTTCTATAATTCTTAAAGTCTTAATGTAAACGTAACATACTTCAACTTCAGTCCAGATAGCCTAAAAAAAAACAAAAGAATAAAACAAAACTACCTGGTTATCACAACAGATTAACAAAATATTAACTGTCAAGTGTAGGTTTATCAGCAAAATTACAGATTAAATAAAAATCTAAATTTAGCATTTTTTGCAGGTGGAGATAAAAGAAAAGGAAATTGCAAAACAACACTCCTTCAAAATGCATGAATGTTCAACAATTAATTTTAAGTGATGATATTACGTGATAATGCTAGCTAGTGTTGGGTGACTATGACTTTCAGAATACAGTCTCCATTTATAACTCATCGTTCAGTTAAATTTTGACAAAAAACAAAAAACGCTTAATGTTGATTCATGTATTCATCAAGAGAAGACAGTTTAGCACAACTAGAATCCAAAATATGAAAGGAATGCATGTTTAATATAATGCCACAGTTCATAATATTTATCTTCATCTAAATAAGAATTCACGGTTCTTTGACAAGAGCAACACAAGGTCAAATTGTAATATTCAACTAATAGTCCATTGTAAGACTTTCTCTATTTTGAGTATGTCTAAAACACAGTTTTAAAATCTAACATATAAAGTATTTCACAATATAGTTAGAATGCATTTGTTCTTTCCATTAGCAATCATGGTTAAATATTTTGGGAAAATGGAACAGCCTGTTTTAGTACTTTAGTAAAGAACACAGTGAAAAAACACCAAGGTCCAGGAACTATTCACCCTTCATCGCTGTTCTGCTGGCTGATGTAGTGCATGTTGTGTTAAAGGTAAAGATTACAGGAAACAGTAATGGTTCTTTAATGTAAGATGTAAACAGGGTGCTTTACTAAAATGCAAGGTGAGAGCACTTTAAATCCACAAGAAATTAGCACAACTGAAAGGCAGAATTTAAATGTGCTATACATTAAAAGTGGCAATCCTTCTACAGCACAATGGCTTGTATTATTTTGCGAATAGTTGGTTTTAATGGTCAAGAAACAACTTCAATCCTACAAGGCTGCAGTATCTATGAGTGGCAGTTAGTTTGAGCTACCTCAGTGCACCGTGCATGTACAATACATATTGAAAATCCAGGTCTTATTTGGCCAAAATCACCACAGTTCTCAGTTTTCTGTCTAACCACATTAAAATAACTGTAAAATCTCATGTATGTACAATGATGATAAGGTTAACATTAGAGCCTTCGAAAATTAACTGAATGTTATTTCTGACACGGGTGTACAGGAGGTAAAAAGTGATACTGACAAAAACAGGACTGCATGTTCTGAGCAATTCACTACCATGGAAATGGCTGCTACAATTTTGATTATTTAAACATTTGTTTTCCTGGAACTGCTGACAACATCTGTAACATAAATATTTGCTAAAATTGTCAGATTTTGAGAATTTACAGTATCAACACTCTATCCAGGAACAGACCATACATTTTAATTTGATATTACTTTTGCCATTATCAGCTTAACAGAAGTATATTACTAATCATTTTTAGATCAATGAAAGTACTTAGATGTGTTGCTTTGCACAAGTATCGTGTAATTAATTCAGCTATTTACCTGTTTGTGCCTGCTGTTATTTACATGTAATTAATGGTGCATTTCATCTACATGTCATTTTTGATCAACTGCACTGCTAAAAACTGCCCAGTCAGTCTATTTTTAATGATTCTTCAAACTGAAATAACACACAGTGTAATAAACAGAGTAGCACTTTTCCCCCAAATTTCTGTTCAGCCCCAGAGCTAAGATATGTCAGACGTACTACAGTACAACTATTGATCTACAACACATGGTTATGGAGATGGCATTTCTTAAATAACTAATAGCTTAGGTTTCCAGATTTTTTGCTGGCATAGGAAAGAAAAAAAAATCAGTTAAATATTATATTGTATCTAAACTGGTTGAACACCTTTTGTGAACTTCAGAGACAACACACATTTCAGTATTCAGCTGCCACTATGAAACATGAAGATACAATGAACAGAAAGAAAAAAAAAAACAAGAACTGGGATTGAACACACTCTTTTTTTTACCTTCAAAGAGCTCATTGCTTATACGCATACGTAATTTCAGTTTAGTTTAAATCCTGCCAAGTACAACATGGATCTACTGCATGGACATGTATTGTAGAAATAAATATTTAAAATCCACTGAAATATTTTGTTTAAAAATGTTATTTATATAAAGAGGCATTCTTACTGGCTACAACTAACTCCTTGTGTGAACAGTGGAATTTAAATGAGGCCTTAACATGGAATGAAAAAAGAGTAATATATATCAGTATATACCAGCAGACACTGTATATATTCATATATATATAAGATTAAAAACACTAGGGCAATTTGCGGTTAATACATAAATTGTTTTAAATGTATTCCTCACTTATCTCCTAGAGTGTTCCTTTACAAACAAAGAGCCTAATGTGAAGCGTTCTTGGTAACATTATGAAGTGAAGCAGTGGTTCTTGTGTAGTAGGGAGTTACTCAGCACAGAGCACTTTCCTGGGCTTGCCCCTCCTCCGGACAGGGGGTGTAGACTCTCTGATTTGGGTGGCCTCCTCTGCCACTGCAGAAGGTGCGGAGCATAGGCTCTGAGTTTTTGGCAGGACGGGTTCCTCCTTGGTCTGGGCAGGTTCCGCTGGCCGTTCCTTGGGTTTCCGACCCCTCTTCTTCCCAGGCGTACCGTTCTTCAAGTCCCTCTGTAAGCCGTTCCGCGGCTCCTTGCATTTGCCGCTGGGCACCTCATGGCTGGCTGCGCGGAACCAGTTCTGCTTTTGCACGCAGCCAGCGTCGGGCACAACCGAGAGAAACACATGAAGAGCTGAGAACAGCGCAGGGCGCCCCGCGGCTACAACTACACACAAAGTGCTCTACAACAGCACTACAAAAACGCAATGACTAAAGGATTACTGACAGCTCACACAGTGTGCGGAGCCTTTTCTTCGTTAATTAAACAACCATAACTTGTCCTTGAAGCATGAAATAGATGCTTAAAGCTGAGAAGGCTTAGGTAACGGCATCCACCCTCTCACAACTGTAACAGAAGGCTGCACAAAAGCAGTTTCTGATGTTGGCACCATAGCAGAGGGATAGTAACAAAGCTGTAGTTTTCTCACAAATTACTGATTTGCCACCTAATTATTACACAATGTTAGATTAATTATTATCAGGTGGTTCCATTAGGACTAACTATTTCAGGGAAATATCTAATTGCGATTAAAGGTGCAGTTTTATTCTAATTTAAAGAATGTTGTGTGGAAAATATTGTGCAATTCAACATTGGGCACTGTGTAAACTGGTCTCATGTCTTTAGTTATGTGTGATATTACAGTGTGTTTTTCTGAGATTTTAAGAGGTCTTGTCATATTGCATGGTACTTTTCAACATGTGTAACTGAGGTTCATCTGGCTTTTGGATTACAAGATGAGCTATGGGTTCATCAGTGGACTTTATAGTCTCGATGTCATTCAGTCATTACAGAGACATCTGTGATTCTTCTTCAAATGTGCGTGATCTATGGTGTTGAGTCATCCTGTAGTCGATGCCGTTGCCTAGCATGTCTTCTGCGGTACCAGTTTATTGTGTACATTAGCTTTCAGAAATCCAAAATGTTGAAGCATATGTGTAATCTTGAGAGGCAGGAGGAGAGCACCAAATGCAGAATGCGAAATCTAACCTGTCATATATACTTATTGTGTAATATTATAAATATTTAATACTATATTTCACCAACAAAGATGATTTTTTGCCAGTTTATATGAAATTTTAATACATGAAAATATTTTATATATATATATATATTTTAGTTGTGCCACAATTTAGATCTATCTTGAGCCCGTTTATAAATAAACATCAACAATACTGCACTGACATAATTTTGCTTCATATAAACCATAAACACCTTGTAGAGCTCGGTTGAAATGCCCTGTAATCTGAATTAGGAAGCTTTCGTGTTTTATTTCCCACCGCTATTCATTTGTGACGTTTGATTTATGACAACAACGACGACGTAATCAACGGCACACAAAAGTGCAGTAGTGTCCAAACGTTTCTCTGCTAGGCAAGCACACTGTATGGTCCACTGTTTATAATCAGGAGTAGGGACTGAGTGAACAGGGGTGATTTCTGACACAGCCCAAGTCACATTCTGAATCCCACCCTTGGTCTTAACTTGCTTGGTCTTTCTTGCTAATGTGAAGATCAACATAGTATTACTGAGCCATTGTTTAGCTTCACCCCCCCCCCCCACTTAATATACGTCCCCTCCAGATGACAGATTTAGGTGTACAGTAAAAAAAATAACTTCACAGGATTATACCTAGTACTTCTACTTGTGACAACAATATCAATAATATACTATTAAAATGATATCTTTTGCAGTTTGAAAACCCCATTGCTTCTAACCATGATTTCAATGTGAAAATGATAAACTGTTCAGACCTTAGGCTGCATGGCCCAATAAATGTTAAATGGCTCAGGAAGTATTTTCTGACACCAGGCTGGGAGGTTCTGCCCACCTGTGAGTGAGTCTTGCTGATGTGGTACTTCACGCCACTCTCCGAGCCAAACTCCTTCTGGCAGAGCAGACACCTGTACTTCCCCACGCCACCGTCGCCCTGTAACCCGAGAGAGAAGCCTTAGCCGGCTCAGGGAGTGCTACGTGCGTGACCGAGGGGATTGAGCAGCGTGACTTTAACGTGGGAACAGACCTTGCTACAGTTTGCCAAGTGGGCCTTCAGTCCCGATACACTCGAGTACACAGCCTCGCAGCTCTGTGGAAAAATGAGGAGGAAAAAGCTGCAGAGAGTGTGAAGAGGATCAGCTGCCATGGCTACCTGTGTAGCCAGCAGACAGTCAAACAAAAGCACTACTACACATGCTCACAAAAAAAAAAAAACTTACTGAATTTGGGCAACAGATGAAACCCTTTTCTTTGACCTCATTCTTCCAGTTCTCCAGCATTTTAGGATTAAATTTTGGAAGACCAGGACGAGTGTAGTTTAGCTGGGAGAAGAAATATGATTAAAAAACTGTGTTTTTATGGGGGGGGAAGTCTCCTTCCAGATGTGAGAACATCTGCTTCAGCGTGCACATGTGTATGTGCATTACATCTAACACTTCCCTCACCCTCTTGATGTCTGGCACAAGGTCGTCCTTAATGCGACGCTTGGTTCCCCAGTCCCTGGTTAATTCATCCTCTGCAATCTCTTGCAGGTGGAAGACGGCTACCTGGGCAGAGCATCGTCGCACCCTTCCACTGGGTGTCCTCTCAAAGTTGTCCACCAAATTCTCACCCACTTCATCCTGCTGCTCCTGCTTCAACGGTTCTTCCTGCTTCTCCAGGACGGCGGGTTCCTTCCTTGGCTCCCGTTTGTCTGTTTTTACCTGTGTGCCAGCAAAATCACAGCAAAATCATCATTCCATCAACACCTAAAGCCAGGTGATCATCATCTAATTAGGAACATCACTCTAGCTAATGTACCTGATTATATTACGCATTACTGGAAAGTCTCCTGATGAAAAAAAACATTGTAAAACATCAGTGATATTAAGTAAGAGTAAGTTTTACAGCATAATTATACCATTATAGCACAGAAATATCATTAAATAAAACAAAGGTTCTGGTTAGACAAGAAGAAAGCAAATATGCATGGAGAAGAAAATTATAAATTAAAAACATGAAACCAAGACATATCAATGTAACAATGGTGGACTATTTTGGAATTTGTACACACGTGGTACAATAACGAGTCTATAGTTATGAAGAAGAAGACTGATGTTATTACAGCTGAAAAGCGTTCTTACTGTGGTGTCTCTCACAGAAGTGACAGCGTGCTCAGATCGCAGATGATAGTCCCTGCCAGTTTTCGACCTGTAGGATTTGTCACAATGCTGGCATTTGAAGACGGGTTTGTCGGCTTCTGACAGGTCCTTGCCGCAGCGCTTCTGGTGGTACTGATAGCCCATAAGGCTGGAGAAGTGGGCTGAGCAGCCCTGAGTGGGACAGTAACACCCAGCCACAGGTCATTTCACATTGTATGCATCACGCACCCACAACCACTTCAACACAACACTGTCAGGTTCACTAACACCAATGGACAACTGGTGGTAACTCCTTAGATAAGGAGTTACCACCTTCAACTTTTAGCATTCATTAGATGTTTTTTTTATCAACGCTCAGTCTTGTGGTAAGCGTATCACTGCTACAAGTACAACTCTACAAGGACAAAAACAGTACACATTATGGCTACAGTACTGAAACATCTATTTATTATAAAAACACAATGCAGTCTTTTTTTTTCCAGGTCTTTGTACTGTTTGTAATTGAAAACAGGGGTGCAGTACAACAGGGTAGTGTGAGGGGACAACTACAGAGTGATGGCAGTAAGAGTAAGGAAAAGTCAGGAAACAGCAAGGGACAGAAAGGGAGAGAGAATGACAGAGAGGCAAAGACAAGAGAGGAACATACGTACCTCAACAGGACACTTCAGTTTCCCCATTTGCTTGAGAACCTTGCGCAGCCGCTCTCTCTCTCGCTGATCATCCCCACCCTGGCTTTCACTCCCAGAAGGCTGTGGGGGGGGGCAGGGGGGAAGGTGCAGAGTGAATAAACACCGCGCATTATAGTCCCAACAAAACATATGCCAAAAACACGTGTTTAAAACCTACTATGTGGATATAAGTTGAGTAACTCAAAACAAAGGAAAGCAGTTTGTTCTCATTCACCCCATTCAATACAATCTGACTTACTAATAACACGTCAGCTGCACGGCTGAAGTTAAATTGTACACGTAGGAGCGATTCAACTTCTCAACAAAATTCTGTTATTACTGTACTAACTAGAAAGAAGGCCTTGGAAAGCAGCTCAAAAGCTAAAAGGTTTTAGGTTACAAGGCAAACTGGGATTTAAGGATGGAAACACAGCCTCAATAACTGGAAATCCTTTACTGTACTCTGACTACACATCAGCAGTAAAAACACTCGTATTAATGGGGGACATGGGCAGACGCGCCTCTTTGTCTGAAGGACGCTCTCTAGAGACGTTTAGCGCTAACGAGGCCTCCTCTAGCAGCACAAGCATCAGGGTCACGGCACCATCAAGGGACAACAGTCAGGTCTCCTTACAGCTATGCCCTTGTTGTTTTTCTAGCATGTCTAGCACCCTTAGGTTTCCTCCGAGCTCCTCCTCATTTCTTGGTCTACTCCACAGCCATTAAATGAAGGCTAGCATCGTGAGCACATGCCGCAGAGAACGGCTCTGTTTGTTCATCCATCATTTATAGTGCTTTTATGATGGCTGTGCATAATTTAACGCTGAAAGAGCACACCGCGTGCTGCCAGATTGTCTAACAGGGGAACAGCGCGTACGGATGGGGAAGTCTGCGGCTAGGTGACGGGATCACTGACGCTACCTTGCTGTTGTGCTCCGCCACGGTGTGATAGCTCAGTCCTGCTTTGGACCTGAACTGCTTCTGGCACTGCTGACACTTCAGGGACTCCTGGAGCTTGTGGAAGAATAACAGGTCAACAGTTGCCAGGACCTCCAAACAAATGACATCTGGCTCTGCGCTTTGCTAGGTGACAGCATACATAATACATGCTAATAAGACAAAAAATGTGAACAACAGTGGTCTCTGCTTCCAAAGCTGAACGGTATTTTTGTGCCGTTATGGGCTCATCAAATACACTTGAATTGGTTCGATAAAACTGAGCAATTAACTCTGCGCTGGTAACGCTGAAGGCTGCATTTTATCATTTCCACCACCGTCCAATCAATGGAGAGCCCTTAACGAGTCCCTGCTCTCAGTGAGTGGCCCTGGGAGAGTGAGGCTAATTACATGAGTCATCTGCTAACCCGGAACGCCATGTGATTGGAACTGTAAACAACTGGGTAACGTGAGAACAAAGACAATTAAAAACCCAAAACAAAATACATATAGGAAGCCACATTCAAAATCAGTATTGAACATATGGTAGCATGACAGAGTTGTATGCTTTAACTTGGCATGTGCCTATATACCTTTTGACAGATCTCCATGTGTTTCCTGAGGCCCAGGACGGTCTTCCTGCTGACGAGGGAGCAAGTGGGACACGTGACTTCCCCTCGCTCCATGATGGCATTCTGCCATTGAGCCTCTGGGCTCCCTAGGTGTGAAAACAAACATGGCGTCATACAGCCTCATGCCCTTCACAGGCAGTCAGGCTGTTGCTGTCAGTAAGTTTGAGTGCCCTGATTATGCCCGTTGACTGTAGCCACAATAGAAGAAAACATGTTAAAAGCAACAGGATATTTTCAAAGAGATTAATGACATTACAGTTTTGTATGATTATTTATTTATTGTTGCTAATGTTTACCAGAGAACAGAGGAGATGGCTCTTTCTTTGGCACTGGAGTCTGGAGTTTTCTTATGGGGTCCTCGTTAAAGGCAAAGCCGTCTACCCTTTTAGCTCGTCCAGACTTCAGCTTCTCCTCCACCTTGTTGATCCCTGAGAAGCGCACACACATTGGTGCAACGGAGGCCCCCTTTCCAGAATTGCAACCAGAACCAGTCAATTTTACTCTTCTGCATTTCATTCTCTTCTTAACACGACAACTAGATTAAGTGTGTGAACAGGTTGCCAGGGATTCTTTCAAGTAAAGGTACCATGGCATATATTCAGAACTGGTAAGTAACAGTTTGAGGAGGAATCCAGCGTTTGCACAGGCTTATGAGGACATGAGTTAGAATAAGGATCTGATTTTTTAGATTTTTTTTTTATAGTTTTGCGCAGCTCTCCGTGAAGTATTTGTTTTGCTAACACACCACTGTGTGTACACACGGGCAGTGGCATACCGTAACGTGTGCTGCCTTATGCCACATCATCTGCTTGTGTATTCACATATACGCACGCATGGGAACATCTGCGAGTGGGAGGCACTATCACGTCAGCCACTGCGGTGCG
Source organism: Chitala chitala (assembly GCA_025773905.1). NCBI lineage: Eukaryota > Metazoa > Chordata > Actinopteri > Osteoglossiformes > Notopteridae > Chitala > Chitala chitala. The sequence continues at coordinate 12,340 of JABJVR010047879.1, forward strand.
TAATAACACACAAACCCGGACGCGGCCTGACGGCTCCTCCTCTGCTCTAACAGTGCAGCGAGAGCAACGCTATGAGCGTCTGTGCTGCTGCAGGAAATTAAACACCTCTGTAATTGCTACATTAACAAAGACGCTGCAATTAAGCACAGTCTACTACTGCAGAGGTTTGTGGTGGGGGCGGGCCGTGTAACACAATTGGTAACATATGGAATGAAAGGCTTTTATTGCGAACGCCAGAAAACCCTCCTCCTTCAGAGCTTCCGTAAACCACTCTTGCCAGAGCCAAGCAATGACAGCGCAACAGCTGGCGCTCCCCATGGGGAGGCGCTGGATGACACCTTCTATTAACAGCAATGCTAACGCCCAGTGCAGGTGGGCAATCTGGAACACAGAACACAGCAATTAATGTGACCATTACTTTTACTGGCTGAATCACATCTTAATATTTAACATGAAGTAGTTTAAAGGGTGGCACCCTTCTTATCTGATACCACAGATGATAATAGAGATTTAAATTATTTATGCAAATAAATACTATGTAATGATATTTTGTGTAGCTGTGTATAGTTTACAAACTAATGTTAGCTCCATTCTTGTTTTATTGGGGTCTCATGCTGACAGTAACACACCTCTTGGTTTAAATTTTTTAATCTGCTTTTATTTAATTAGTCTGGTGTTTAATTAGTTTTACTGTTTGTTATAATTTTAAACATTTTGGAAATTTTACACAACCAAAGCCTGTCCGATGTTTTATGCGCCACAGCGAAAATGAAAATAACTATCGTTTTCCGACACGCTGTCAACAGTATCGTTTACAAACGCTGACAGGAGCATATTTGCTATACGCCAGGTTTCTTACCGAGTATCAAAGCCCATCACAGAAGTCCAAAGCAGAAAGCTCAAAGACAGACAATGCATTCCCTTCATTCCAAAAGAATTTAAAAATAGCATGTAAAAACATTTTATTGCTGCAAATCAAATGAAATAGGAGAAAACCCAGGACAGATCGACCTGTGAAAGACCGAAACGTTCGCCGGACTGCGCTACCTTTCAGTCCGAATGTTCCAGAAATGGACGGCTGCTCCCCCGTGAACTTCTTTGGAGTTTTCTGTTTCCGCCCTAGCTCGAATGGAAAAAGGAAAAACGAAAAAGGTCACATGCTTCCAAATCACGAGAAGCGAAGAGAGTGACACGACAGAGCGACAGCTGTCTGTGCGTGCAACACCAACCGCCTGGTGTTTCAGTCATTTTAGTCCAGGCTACTCAACACCCACAGTTTGCTTAATTTGGTTATTATCAAAACATAACGGGCCATTATAATGATACATTAATGATGTACAAAACTAGATGCATGTTTACTATATTTTAATCAAGATTTGTGGTAAACTGCTTTGCAAGCAGAATTTCTGTGAGCGAGCTGGTCAGTTGTCGTCAGCCAAATTTAATGGTATTACTTGTCACCCTAAAATGTCCTTTAGGACAGTGGTTTAAAGATATTAAACCACAACATACTTCAAAGTGTGCAGAAGGCAGCTGCCCATATGAGTTCAGAACTGTGAACATATGTTTCTGTGTGCACACACTACCCATGAGGTATCTTGAAAGCAGCACTGGGCTACTGCGCTGCCCAGTGGACCAATCAGGTGCGGCGATCTTACTGTGCCTTGTTCTCTCTGGGTCCTCCTCCGGGTATGTCACTGGCATGCAGCTGCCCTCACTCTCACTCCCACCCGGCGTCTTGGGTGAGGCCTCCGAGGACGTTCCCTGTTGCCCGACAGGCAGCTTGCGGTCAGCCTTCAGTGCTGTGCACTCGCCGTTCTGGGAGGGCTGGGACGCCTCCTGCGTCTTCTTCACCTTGGTAACGATCGAAGCCTGGATGGCATTGTCTGCGGGCCTAAGAGAAACTGTATTAACCACACTGACCAATAACAGTAAAAACCGATAAAGTAGTGTGGTCATGCCAGCCTCTGATAACGGGAGGGTAAATGGCGGAGATCAGACAGGATATCAAGCAGTCACGTCACCTCTTCTTGGTGCCAGCCTTGGCCGAGCCCTTCTGTGTTTTTGGCACCACTGTGGGCTCCTGGGACACCCGCTCAGGGTGGTTCCACATCTTGTGCTTCTGCAGACGGACTTTGGAGGCAAAGACCGCTTCGCAGTAAGAACACCTGTGGCTCAGCTTCTCTGACATAGATGCCTAAACAGAAAATCAGCAGTTAGCAGCAGGTACTGGTGATCACATCTCTCCAGAAATCTGTCAGATGTGCATTTTCTTTACCCCCTGGCAGCGCTGATAGTGGTACTTTAGCCCATAGATGCTGGGAAATTCCAGCCAGCAGCCAGAGCAGGGGCACTTGACCCGGGAGCGACTCTTGAACTCCTCCTTCCACTGAACCACCATGGCAGCCTATGTGACCCAAGCATTGGACAGAAGATAAATACATTCTACAGATTCCCCACACAGGGTGTGGCTTTGACTTCATCGCAGGCAACAATCAGACATGATTTAACCTGAGTTCTTCATGTATCTATTGTCATCTGAGTTCATAGTTTTTCCTCAGGGCTCCTTTGTCAGCTTGTTACTACACCTAAACACAACTTAAAGGCAATGCTGAAACCAAGGGAGCATCAAAACACAGCTGTTTTTTTTTTTTTCCCCTCGATTTCACACGCGCCTCCTCCGATAACAGTAGCACCATCACTAGAATTTGCCCAGCGGTTACAATTCAATTTCAGAGCTTGAAGACGTGCACTAATTTGCTGTCATGTCACCGTGTGTGAAACGCAGTGGGGTGACTCTTACTGGGATACTCCTCAGCTCCTGGATTTCTGCCCGGGGCCGTCCTTTCTTCTTACCTTCTGTCTTCTCGGCACAGGTGAGGCCTGCAGAATTGAGCAGCGATCACTGAGCTGTCGAAACTCATTACACTGCAGGAAAGGTTCTCAGCTTAGAAGTTGTAAGACATAAAAGGTTCAACGTGAAACAGAATCAGATATGATAAAAAAGGGAAACATAAAAGGAAAGATTTATTGTAAATGGTCTTAGCCTGCATTCTAATTTTCAGCTTCAAAAATTGCTCAAAATTTTCTGAACAGTACAATATTTTTTCCCCGCGAGAGGACACCTTTGTATGGCATGCAGATGGACAAGTGACTTAGTCCTAATTCCAGGTAGCACAGGACTCAAGGCAGAGTGCACCCTGGACAGGGTATCAACCCATCAGGGAAGATGAGAGAGAAATTAGGAGGATTCTATTTTCATCCAAATTTATATTGTATTGTAACAGATATTTCACTTCACATTCATGATAACTGTTTTTTGGGCTTTATTGTCAATGCATACATATACGTGTTACACATACATGTCACAACAACATTTGTTCATCGCGTTTAACCCACCCCCCTGGGGGGGGGGGGGGGGCAGTGGTGGACAGCCACAGGAGAGATAGCACTGGGTGTCTTGCTCAAAGACATACCTAGCAGCTGGGCTGGGATTTGAACTGGGAGGCTTCTGCATTACAGCCTGATGTTCTACCCACCGAGCCACCAGGCCACTTATATCACATCTTCATTCAGTCATTTATCTCCCAAACTGCTCAGGCAAATCGTGATAAAAGAAAACCCAAACAGAGCATAAAGCCAAGTACACCTGAGGTCAGTCAGTCAGTCATCTTCTATACCACTTCATCCTGTTAAGGGTCGCAGGGAAGCCTGGAGCTCATCCCAGAACACACCAAAGTATCTTTTGGGTTGGCACACACATGACTACACTGGGCTGGCCATAAGTTATACTGACCATCTCTAAATTCATAAATGAAACGCTTGGTTTTTTAAATCCATATTTAAAAATAATGATCTGTTTGGTGCTGATGTCCCACTTAATTTAACTGCTTTACAGTCTGGTTTACATGCCCAGCTCTGTTATAAATAAACACATACAAGAAAACTCACTCCATGTGTAATTAAGTATAACATTTAGTGTAAATCTAGGAAATGTACCTTGATTAAATATTTTGTTGTCACAACAGCATGTTCCCATGAAATACTATAGCAGATCTGTTTATTATCATAATCCTAACCTTCTAAGATCAGCTCCTGCATGCGTTTTTATCCCACTCTCATCCCAGACAATGTGGAGTACTCATTCTGTATCCTCAGCAGGGCTGAGGGTATATAATCCTCAGCTTTGTATATTTTTAGCATGGTTAGAAAAAAAAAACCCTGGTGAACCCCATAAAAAGCATAAAGAAAGTGTTTACTAATTAGACACTATGTATTGTGTAAAATAACTTGGTAAAAAAAAAAAAAAAAAAAAAACATTCTGGTTAACATGGGACAGAATAAATGAGGTTTAAAATAATCCACAAAAGAAGAGTGGGCTCTTAATTATTACTAAAACCTGTTTAGTGGGGGGCTCCTTACTACAGCTCTTCCCATGGTCATCTGCTATCTGCCCAGCTGGTCCTCTTATCTCCGATGAGTTTATTAGAATCAACTTTGTGTCTGTAACAATTAGTAGTACTGTTGGCTACTGAAGCCCTGTGGTCTGGAACCGCCTGCTCACTGTTTAACAGGCAAAACAGCACCTGAGCTAACTGATTCTATTTCAGCTGTCTCCATCCACAACTACCAGTATCCCTAAAATCAGCACACAGAAATGCAGTGGCTACACGTTTCCCAGGTTGGCTGGCTTTTCACTGACCTTCAGCCTCCCTGCACACCAGCCTCTAGATACATCAGCTTTGCAAAGTAAAGTTCTGCCCATCAGCTTGTGATCATACATTATCATGTGAAAGCACAAGGAGACTAGGCCTTAAGCCCTCAACGCAGCTGCCAACCTGCAAGAAACACATCAGCTACAAAGTAACCACACGAGGGGAGACAAACTTAAAAAAAAAAAAAGTGGCTATTAAAAAAAAGTCATCAGCAAATCCCAGCAGTCCCTGCTGGACAGGGTGGCACATGGAAAAGAAAGGATCGTTCTATCTCTGTCTTAATGAGGACTTATTCACTCATTAGTGTGATGCTGCCTTTCTCTGGTCGCCCACAATGCACTGCGGCACCCCTGCTATGTCCATTTTCTCAAGCAGGGAGTTTTCCAATCGCCAATGATTTAATTACTTGCCAGGAAGACTCGATGGGTCAGCTCTTTAATGCTTTAAGTGAACGTTTCCTAGATACCTGCTTTTCTGTTGGACTACCTAGAATTGTGCCAGTGTGTTAGTGGACAAGGAATTCCAGGTAATTACATTCTCATAATGTCCTAATGTGTCAAAAACAAAACTGAAAATAGAACCATAAGATACCCTTATGGTGGAAAAATCTGCTCCAAAAAAGTCAAGAGTTCCTTTTTTACATGCTGAAGTACAGAAAAGATAAACAGTGCTGTATGTGGGCCATTTGGCACAGGAAAGTAGAGAACAGGAACAGGAAAGACTCATCAAACTCGTGACACTGACAGACCAAGCACTGGAGTTCCTTTAAACCCAAAATAATATTACCAGCCACACCTGAAGCGTTAGGATAAGAACATTACAACTTTCTCCCTGCTCCCATCACAGTCTTTCAGTTAGGCCTTGCCGTACAACAGCTATCTTCAAACCGACATGTCTTTCAAGCAGATGCTCTCCAGTTCCAGGATGTGCAGACGCTAGACAATAATCCTGCACCGGAGAGAAGGACTTTTATCTGTTGTACAACGATATTACATTAGCATGACCAGAATGGTGAGACGGAGCAGAGAGAACAAATCTATGCTTAAAATAAGACAGGGAGACAGGGGGAAACTGCACAATCCTGTGGAGCACCTGTAATCTCATGTCAGACAACAATGGCCATGTGAAGCAGTCTGTCATTAAATTTCACCGCCGGAGCTAATCTTACCTGGGGTGTTTCTGTTCCCGCACATATTCAATAGGCCTCATTGGTATTTCCCATCGTCTTGGTGCACACGCCCTCTTGCATCAGCACACTTGATTTTAGAGTGGAGTTTCATTACATGTGCTCTGTCACTCAAGGATGTATTTTAAATGTGGACTTTCAGTTTTAAAGGCCAGCATAATGAATGAGCCTGCTCTTCGACGAGCCGTGTCTGCGTTGCTATGGGAATACGACCAGGCACAAATACACACACACACACACACACACACACACACACACACACACACACACACACACACACACTCGTGTCCTGTGCTGCTGTTTCTGCAAGCCAAGTAGGGGATATGAGCAGGGTCTCCAGCGATCAGCCAACAGTGTAACGATCTCAAATAACCGTGTCATTTGCATCGCCGTATCTCAGACCATGTCTTTCAGCTCATTTCCCTCCATACGCTTTGGCCAGAGCTCAGAAGAAACAGAAAACCTGAGGATTTTCCTATTGTTTACCAGCCTCTCTGGCTTGGGCCTAAGATAGTGTCCCAGCGTAACGCGTGCCACAGCCTTCTGTGAGACAGACACACAAGCACACCATTATCTGGCATGAAAAAACCCATCTCTCCAGAGCAGCGCGTTCACTACGATGCACACAAAAACACACTCTCCTTCCTTAATCTCTTCCGTCTCTAAACAACCGACACGTTAAAAAAAAACCATGAGCACATATTAGGTGTGGGAAAAGCTGTCCTTATAAATAAAGGCATGCTTAAGTTTATACTTCATTAATTACATAATTAAGTTCACGTTTCCATTTCAGCTCATTCGCAAAGTCGTATTAAGTGGATTACAAAAAAACAACAAAACACTGTGGACTGTGGAACAGCCCTCTCTACCACTGTTGTCTATAATACATGCTATATAATACATAATGGTTCTTTGTGGGATGTCATGGTTTTTACTGTTGGTGTGGTGTCATCACACACATATTAATGTAACAATTTCATCTGCAAAATTGCATAGCCTAACGCTTCTATGGTCTAGTGTATACTGGTCATAAACATTCCATCGTGGCTGAAAAAAGAAAAATACAGACAAAATTATTAGATTTCTTAAAAAAATGACAGCGCCAGTGCCGAGCAACACGAAGACAGCGCCGGTGCCAGGCGACACGAAGACAGCGCCGGTGCCGGGCGACACGAAGACAGTGCCGGTACCAGGCGACAAGAAGACAGCGCCGGTGCCGGGCAATAGTAAGAAAATTCAATATCACAACATTTACTACATATATCAGATTTTCACATTTGGCGATATTTAAATTAACATTAACAAATTATCTGCTCCAGAGAACCATTACTGTATGCCAAACCTTACACATAATACAAAATTTACCTAGATAAAAATGTGCTCCGTTATAGCATTTGTAATTTCATTCCAGGCCCAAATGAGAGATGCTGCATTTTGTTTCTCTATCATCTGTTTTCTGTTAGTTTCCTTGCTTTTCATTACTAATCAGACCAGAGGTAATGTTCTTGTTTAGCTGACGGTGAGAAAAAGTTGTGAGCTGTTGAGCGAGCTTGTGTCTACAGAGTATAGCCTCGATGCTGCTGTGTTATTTCTCCGTGCCAGACTGATGAAATGCCAATAAACTGTGTTTACAAATGTCATTGCTACAATAATAATTGATGCATGTAGCCAACTGGAAGTCTTTTGTCAGTTCACAAAAACAGGCAACAGTTTTACTAAATTAGATCGGTAAGCCTTTCTTATGTAATGATTGTTTGTAAAAGGAATACTTTAAATGAATTGTACTGCCATTTCCATATGTAGCATGCCCTTTAAACTAAAGTGTGGGCTCAGGTAATTGTTCCACCCGTGTCACCTACACTGTATAGTTACCTGAATAAGCCTTACCAAAGCAGGTAACCAGGTAAAAGTTTAACACTGTCTACTTAAATCTAAAATGTCTTTCCTACATGTAACACAAAACAGTTTTTTTAAGGAAAAACATTAACTGTGAATTTAAATCTGGACTGGGATGTGGAAGTCTCCCGGTTCGAATCCCAGCACAGCCAGGTGTGTCCTTGATCAAGACACTCAGCGCTAGCTCCCCGGGCGCAACATGTGGTTGGCTGCACGCTGCTCCCCCCAGGGGGATGGGTTAAATGCAGCGAATGAATTCCCCCGTCGTGGGACTAATAAAGGATTAATACATAGAAATATTAGCTTTATGACTTATTATAAAGACTTTTGAGAGGGCTGGTGAAATGCTAAAAGGGTTATTTTCACTGGTCATAATTTGGAGGAGATTCCCAATGCAGAGGGCCAAGAGCTAATGCAGCCGCAGGGAGGAAAAAAAAAAAAAAAACTGGTCCACTCCATTCCTGAGGCGAGTGGCAGTCAAATACATGCACGACAGCACTTGCATTTCAGACCATTTGGCCCTATGGCAACTATCAGTTGGTATTACTTGATGCTGATATGTGCTGGATGCACTGACAGTGCGGAAGCTAAAGTACATCTGAACACGGCTCGTGGGCTCGCACCTCACCAGTCCTGGTCCTGAGAAACTAAAGAAAACTAAAGAAACTGAGAGTCCATTGTGTGCAGACACACAGAACGGCCAGATGGAGGGCTGAGGGAAGGCAAAGGGTGGAGAACTGACTGGCACCAACTCTAACAACTACAACTGTTAACTAATGCAGTGAATATTTGTTATGTTTGTGGGCACAAATCAGGTCATACACTTCATTCAAAGGTAGAACACTGGCATCCTTCTCAGAACTCAGAAGATCACACCCTCGGATATTAATTTATTAATTACTAACCCTTTAGATAAAGGTCCATAACCAACATACAGGTCCTTGTCATGAACTGTTCAGCCCGACTGGCACCAACAACCACGCCACGTTCAAAGTCACTTAAATCACCTTTGTTCCCCACTCTGACACTCGGTTTGAACTTCAACAGATTGACGTGACCATGCCTAAATGCACTGAGTTGCTGCCATGTAATTGGCTGATTAGATATTTGGTTTAACAAGAAGTTGAACTGGTGTTCCTAATAAAGTGGCTGGTAAGTGTAGGTCCTTATAATTAACCCTTTATATACAGGTCCACGTCATTAGCCCTTAATATATTAGTCTATATCATTAACCCTTTACCTTCAGGTACATGAGACAGTCCCTTTAATCTGAAGTCCTTGTGCTTAACCCTTTTGAGACATGTTTGTGTTCTTAACCCCCCACACCTGCAGCCTCTTCTCTGTATGTGTGCTGAGCATTGTTCTCTTTTAAACTCCTGGGTATACACATCTTTGTGTGAAACGTCTGCTCCTTCTCGGGGGGGTTCACACCTTTCATTTTTCTGCAAATGTGGCATCTTCCAGGGGTTTCATGTCTATCAGCCCTCATTCACTGTCTTGAGACTTCACATATTCCACTGTTTGGTCACATAAAACCATTCACTGGTGAATCAACCAATAGAAAAAATGTCCAAACAAGGTATGCTTCATCCAAGATTAATTATGGTAATCTATCCTGTTACATGCTGTGGACCATCATCTGGCTGTAAAACTGTTCTTGCTTGGTTTCAAAATGGTTGTAATTTTTTTTTTTTTAATTGTGGAAGTACTGATGGACACACACAAGTTTATAGCCTTATAGGTGGGTTTTGTCATTTAGTAGCATTACTGTCACCAGTGACACGTTGATGTCAGTCAGGGGGACAAGGCAAAACATCCAATCAAGAGGCAAGAATATCAAACCCTTAAGGTGGAAGAACAGTGGGGCTGTTCCCATGACCATGTGGCAGACTCCAGGCACCCCCCCTCCCCCTTAAGCTGCAGCAGAGACCAGCAGGTGTCAGCGGGATTCGGTGAACGAGTATTATAAAGCCGTTTCAAGAAAAACAAAGGCAGGAGAAACAAAAGGAAATCCGTGTAGGGGCAAAACATGATTAGGAAGTGCTTTCTTTTCAGTTGCACTGTGGAAGGAATCCAAAACAGACGATGAAGGTGGGCTCCACCGCATCTCTATACCATCAAAACCAACAAGAGGCTGGCTGACCTGTGCTGAGGCAGGAATAGGCACAGAGCAGATGGGCCTTCAGAGTGACTCCACCCCCAGGCTGAGGGGAGGCATGAGCGACCTTCAGGTTTTGATACGCTATGGGCCCACGGCTCCGTTGTGTGGAACCTGTCCACCTCAGCACAGTGACCAATAATACCCACCCATGTACGTGGCACTGCAGCTCAGTGGTTCACAGTCATGCCTCAAGCTGACTGGATCACAGGTTTGAAACCAGCACCTCGCTATGTGTGTAGAGTTTGCATCTTCTCCCCAATCTCTGTGTGGGTTTCCACCAGGTGTTCTGGTTTCCTCCCACAAAACCAAAACCACGTGCACCAGGAAGTGCGCTCTGCCCTTAAGTGTGTGTGACGCCAGCTGCTTTGCTCTGTGCTGGATCCCATCCAGAACATGCCCTGCCTTTTGTTCTAGGGTCCAGGTGCCCATGACAGTGAAAAAGGATTGAGAAAATGAATTAATGAATAAATAAATTAACAAATGAACACTTGCACAAGAGGTAGAAAGCCCAGATGCTGTGCACAATACAACAGTGAAGGTTCTCTTACTTCTACAGGAGGGATCCCAAACCGAGCAAAAGCCAACAATCCACCTTTGGCCAAATCACACTCCTGACTGCCTCAGATGAAGGACATCAGACCGCCACAAGCCTGAGCCTTTTGTAACTGAACCACATGTTAGAATAGATGGTTTTCATTTGGCACAGTCCAGCATCAATGCACTGTCCTGTCCCAGCCTTTCAGGGATACATTGTGTCTGCCACATCAAAGACAAAAACGTTGTTTTGAGCAAGACGTGCCAGTGATCCTGTCCTGTGATAATTACTTGTTACCGACACAGCCAGCAGCTATTTGCTGCTGCCGCTCATTCACGAGTGCGGCCTGCACGCCGACACCACGGACTAGCCGTGTTGTGAATGTGGACCACGACTCGGAGTGCTTGTTAGCTTGATGAGAAGCACCACGCGCAGACGTTCAATGACGGTGCGGCGGCCGTCGGGACCCTCGGGAATTCGCAGCCACTCTGCGGTTGGCGCCTGGACACGGCCTCCTGTTCTACACATCTGGCGTACGCGGAGCTGAGAAGCTGGCAATGAGTAAGCTGCCACCACTTTGTCACGAAGTAAAAATAGCTGAATGTAGTTTGGAACAATTAGCAAACTTAGCCAAAGAGGACAAGCTTAAAAAAGAAGACACCTTGAACCTTGAAATATGAGTACACGAATGTCTTCAAATGTAGCCGAGAGAAGCACGAGGCGACGTCCACAGACACTCTTATTCCACATCTCTGCGCTCTTTTACTCAGCCTGGACACAAAGCTGTTCTTGTTTCTTAAAAAAAAATCCCACTGCATTTTCTGCCATCATTCACATGAGATTCCACTTGCATTCTCTGATTCTCAGCAAGACTAAAATTAAAAACACATTCCACCACCCCCATCCCCAAACAGAAATAACCTAAGAGAGCCCCCCCCCCCCTTCTTTTCTGCCAAAGCTGTCCGCTTCAATTAGATGCTGTAGGTAGATTTTGTGACTGCCTTTCCAATGGCACAAACATTATAGTAGCTCATTATTGAAGTCCAATAAAGATTACCAGCTTGAAATGAAATAGTAAACACAAAGCCACAGTCGTGTGCGAAGAACTCAGGAACAAAAAAATTTTATAATAAAACAGCTGCATTACATCAGCGATGCTGGCAACAAACACTAAGGGGTGGAGTAAATTAAGTTCAGCTAAACAGAGAAACCCCTCCCTCGCCCTAACTGTTAAAGTCCTGGATGAAGGCCACGATGTAAATGCAAGTCATTATCACAAGGAATCTGGTCTCATTTTAGACCTGTACTAATTAAAAAAATTATCAAACAAAATCAAGAACGACCTTTCATTCCTAGTGAATCAGAGGAACACATGAACGGTGCATATACTCGCATGATGTGAGAAATTCAGTCACCAGTTAGATGGGTGTCCAGCACCTTTACCAGATCATTACCCTAGCCTTACAGCTCCTGTATTACATACATATTCCTGTATGTTTACCCACTGTTTCCACAGTTAACCCCATTTACAGTCCTGTGTCTAACTGCTCATTCAAATGTAGGCATTTTCTGTCTCCCCCACAGCTCCAAAGCCCAAAGTGATTTAACTCAGGGAGGGAGAATGAGTTTGTGATAGTAAGTGCCAGTCCTTCCTTTGACCGGTCACTGCTTGTCAGGGTTTATAGGTAACTTTAACAAAAGACCTAAAGGCCACAATGACAGATCACCTTTATATGACCCTGTCTGTTAATTAATAATGGTTTTTAAAGTCAAACTTGTAAGGTTTAGGCTAACCTAAATGGCCTCTGACAGTACATTAAGTATCACGGCCTCAAGCACTTTCACAGACAGGACATTACTCCTGTGCCCTTTATTGTGACGCGGCGTGTCAGGACCACGACTCACCGAGTTTGCCGTCCTCGGTGCCCCCTGTCCTGCCTGCCTCCGGTGGGTGGAACGGCTTCGCCGGGCGGCTCTTGGTGGGCCCTGAAGGCGACCTCACCAGACTCCCGCTGGAGGCATCCATGCCTACAGGGAACAGAGATGAGAGCCTGATGCGTGTACAGGACCGTTGGCACACGCAACTGTAACGTCCTGTCACACGTGCGATTTTGCTGCACTGCACAGATGAGGCTTTTGATAATATTTCACCAGGTGAGTTCAGGTTAAATTCACTCTAACTCTGAGACACAGTGGCTGAACTGTTTAAGGAAGTTAATTAAGATATATCCAGTTTGCATTATCAACAATCATGCCATCTACAGGCGACCTGGTTTTTACTAACAAAGTAACCTGTAAAAATAAACTAGACTGTGCTACAGTAAATTACTTAAATGACTGATTCTATCCAGTGGGTACTCAGGTGTGAAGCTATCTGATTTAATGTGGCAGGAATAAATCTACATAAAGTAATGAAATCGCATACCTCCACCTTAACTAGTATGCAAAAAAAGTGCTTCCATCAAAACCAGCGTGTCCGATATAATAGTATACCTCAATGTGTGCACGAAAAGTACCCTGCTGATATACTCTCTCCAACAAAAATCCAACAGCCCTCTATCCCATAATTCCAACGGCTCAAAGGACGCACAGCTGTTATGTCATCAAAGTTCAGCAATCAGCAGTCGATGTGTCGATCAGATGTGACCTTGTAGAATGCTAGTACCTGAAATACTGCACACTTATTTGAATTACCATGCTAAGTACACAAGCAGAACAAAAAATAACTTCCTTTTTAACTAAGTCTGTAGTTTCTAGTGTTGAATTTTGAACGCAGCTTGAATGTTTTTATAGTGGAATATGCGAGTGTGTGTGTGTGTGCGTGTGTGCGCGCTCACAGTTAATCATCCTCAGAAAACTAGAAGAAAAGGTGCACGGGTGGCTTAATGGTTAAGCGACATTCATACAGGTGTCAAACTCCCAACCCTACAATCCTGCAGTCAAAAACACACACCAGTTTACCTGAGCACTATTACTAATTGCTTGCTAAATTGCACTAAACATATCTGCTAAGAAAGAATAATATTAATACTCTGAAGCACCTTTAGCTTTTACAGAACATTCAGTTTGGTCTCCCCTTCATTTACCCACTCATTAAACTTTATGGATAACCCTTTAGAAGAAACCCAAAGTTACATTTTACTCACAGTTCATTTAACTGAGACTTGCATTCAAAAGCCACAAATTTTTCACACCCTTGCACAGCTACAGGTGTTAATGGAAGGAATTCAGGTTAAGTATTTTGCTCCAATAACACTAGCCATGCTACATCTGAGCAAAGCCAAAAACTTGCAAGTTACAAGTTATGCTATTTACTACACTTTGTTCCTAATGTTTGTTTTAAAAAGGTAAACAGCACATCATTGAAATAGATGTTTTCTATATAT
>JABJVR010047880.1:0-26218 GCA_025773905.1 Chitala chitala
ATGAACTGCAGCCCCCCCCACCACCACCAACACCACCACCCCCCCAGCCATGATGAGCTTCTTCCTTTCAAGGCCACTGAACACCCACACTAGAACAGCAGAACGTCTGGAACATGATTTCTAGAAATATATGATACAAGACAATTACCCACGATGGACACATCCTGACCTTCCCTTCCCTGTAAACCCGCTCTTCCTTTTAAACTCCCACCATGTCTCTGCCTCTAATTCAGTCACGCATGGCAAGTAGCTCATGTTTCTCTGCTTGAAATTATAGACTAACTCTTAACACTGTTATAAAATTACCCTGGATACAATTTTCAGATATTTTGAAAAGAATTTAAATTTCAAACAATAAAATGCAAGTATAAATGGACCAGAATGTAACAACACTCATTTGGACAGCTGGTTAAGATGAGGTAACTTTCTTTTTCATGAGGAGTGTTAATTTGCATTGCAAGTATTTACATGTGTCCAATAATAGTGTGATTTTGTTAGCAATAATGGTTTATTAAAGGGGCCTAATGCCTCTATTTAGCATTTGTTTACTTCCACCAAGGGCAAAGACTTCAGGTAGATGGGAGACAATGGTAAGATAAAAATGACACGGTCAGGAGACCTGCTGGTGTTACAGCTGTTTGCAGGCTAATGGCTGAGAATCTGTCATTAACATAGCACAGGGGTAAGTCTCAGTTATAACCTTTTGTGCATTTGTACATTTAAGTAAAATACTGAGCGCAATAGTTGTAAGAAAAAACTCAGAAATGTTATTACAAGCTACAAATTTTGTACAGAGGAGTCCCTGAAACAGTAAGATAACTGCAGCTGCACAAATGGCAAAAAAACTGGTTATGCATCTACTGTGTCTTTCTGCCCCTGCCCCAGTAACACAGGTCCAGGTAGTGCTCATCAGCTTCTGGGAAAGTACCTGCACACACATGGGATGTGATGAGTTTTCACACTGGCACAGTCTGGATCAATTCTCGGCCTCTGAGTAGTACATTAATAATGAACGTGCTGCACGCTGTCAGAATTTAAACAGTCTCTTCGTTTGCAGTTGTGGACATTAAATCAAGCAGCTATGTGTATGTTGACAAAGATTTTAAAACAGACACCTACACCTAAACAGGAGAAAAACCATGAAACATAACCTGCTGTTCTCTTTAACTTTTCCTGTCTCTGTTCATTTCTTCTCAAATAATATTTCTCCTTTTGTTTTCATTACCTGCAAGACTTGCGTTTTATGTGATTTTGCCAAATTTGCAATTCTGTTCCCTCTGACAGCAATTTTTCCACATTTCAATTTGCTTGTCCGGCACGTGTGGATTTTTATGCAGTGTGACTTTTTCATTAATGGCAACATTCAGATATTCAGAGAAGGTCTTTATATAATTATTTATATAATTTTAGAAGTTCACTCGTTCCACTCCACCTGTCATACTTCCTTTCAGTTTTTTCCACTTAACAACCCTGTTTTTCAGTTCAGCATATTTTTGTCCAGTTCTAATTTTAAAACTCTTGAAGTCTTCCTTATCTAAGACTGTAGACAAAAGTAGGCTACACTATCAGTGCCACAGACTGAGGAGAGATTTACAACCTAAATGTGCTGAACAGAAACACCATGCTAGCATGGATGTAAGTCTAGTAAAAATTAATAAATTAAACTCAGACATTAAAAACATGACAATGTGACCCTGTAAGTCCTGGAGAGCATACTTGCAGTTGTGTCTCATGCACATGTCCAGACGAACTGTAAGTGCAGACACCTTCTCCTACTATGGCCTAATAACATTCATATTAAAAACACTAGTGCAGATAAACAGAAAGTAAATTTTCAGGAAAATAAACTAGTTCTCATATTTCTCAATTCACAATTTAATTCACAGAGATATTTACAAATTGCTTAATTGATTGCATAGCTGTTGGGATTTTTATCCACACAGTTAGAATTACCCGAGCACTGCAAACATGCTCGCTAGAGCTGTGTATAGGACACTTCTTTATCACTCTGTGAAAGAGCAGGCTAAAGTCACACTTCTGCTATTGGTCCACACTTTGACAAGTGTCTCGCCTCTACGTCTTCTAGAAGCTCTGCTGTTTTCATGTTGTTTTTATGCCATCAGGTCACTCTGAAAATTTAAGCTAATTTTATTTGCTTCATTGCGTGCATGTATGCTCTATAATTAACTTCGTCATCCGTGGCGTCTTGGCACCCCACACCGTATCACCATACCACAGTTCTTTACTGATATCTGTTGCACCCTGTCCAAGACGGCTCCTGATGACACGTTAGCAATTTCCGTGGCCTTTGTTAAATTACCTGTCAAACACAACTGTCACTGGTTACGCGTCCCACAGAGAGCGATCTCTTATAGCCATATTGCTATACACATGCACACATGCCAAGAGGACTCCTGAAGAGAGATTTACATGTTTTGCATGCTAGTCACACACCATCTGTGCTGCAGTCGCCAACTGCACATTAGGTGCAACTCGTATACTGTCGGTATCCTCTGTGTTCTGCTCAGAACCTGCTTATACAGCGCTGTGTAGGACATGATAGAGACTGCTATCCTGTTAATGTATTATTGTCGAATTGAAAAGTAGATTTGGTGCGTTTACATGTGAATGCACAGGACAGCACAGACTTATTAAATGACAGAATGCAAGCACCCTGTCCATGTATAGAATAAAAAACACCAGTGTAGGTAACTGTTTGAAAACTCAATTCTGAAAGAAGATATCGGTAAATGAAATACTGTGAAAATGCAATACTGTGAAATTATCATTCCATCCAGTTATAAAACATGTTTATCCAATTAGAATCAATGTGTTTCAGGGCCTATCCAGAAAGCATACCATGTAATGCAAGTTATACCAGTCTATCATACAAATACACCAATGAGCCAAAACATTATGATTACTCACAGGTGAAACAAATAACAGAGTTTCTCATATCAACGATGCATGGTCTGGGATATATTAGCCAGTAAGTTAAGAGTTGGTTTTTGTAGTTTATGTGTTGGATGTGTGAGAAATGGGCAAGTGTAAAGACATGAGAGACTTTGACAAGGGATCATCTCCAAAACAGTATGGCTTGTGGAGTGCTCCCAGTCAGCAGTGGTGAGTACCTACTGACAGTGGTCCAAGGATGGACTAACCATAAGGTTCATAGATGCAATAGGGCAATGGAGGGCATGCCATCTGTTCCTAACCAACGGACTGGCTATTGTGGCACTAGACATATAAAATTCTAAGGATACCCTTAGAGGTCTCATAGAGTCCATGCTTCAGTGCATCAGAACTGTTTGGTGTGGTCATAATGTTTTGGGTCATCAGTGTATGTACTCACACTAACATAGCGGAACACAGATGGGCCTGTTTAATGTTACCATTTCAACTCAGACAAACATCAGGAAAACAAGCCAACACCACACCGAGAGATGTGGAGCTCCATTCAGACTCTATAGTATGCAGTTGTGAAGTGACAGGGCTTCCCAATAGCACAGCCACAAAACAACACCTCATTTACATTTGCATTTAATTCTACATAACTAGCGGCAGAGCCATGCATTGATAAATTGCTACTCATTTTCCATTAGTGCTGTAACTGTCCAGCAGACAGTTCTTCCCGCCCAACCAGTGTGCGCATACCTCAGTGTTTGAAGGGCGGGCTCAGCTGCAACGGTGCTTTTCAGCCTCAGCAGAATGGTTATAACAGCATTCCTGACAATGACAAATAGTTCTTGTTACTCCCAGATGAAGGATGTAGAAAAAGGATACAAGGTGTAATTATAATAGTAATCACAATTTCTTTACAAATTAATTTTATTGGGAATTAAATTTTATCATTTTGTGCTAGCAAAAGGGATTATGTAATGGTGTATATTTTTGTTCCTGGAGGAGAGGGGCTTAATGTGCTGGATTTACGTGATGGCGAAATTCCCAGTGTTATTATAACTTATTTAAGGCTCTTTTGTAACTTCAGATTAAACTCTATTGGTGATTCATTCATATGATGACAGAACAGCAAATATCCAGAAGGCTTGGCAATAAAGCATACAGCAGTTTGACAAAGTGCCAGGTGGTTAGTACCATTAAATAACAAGGTAGTTTAAGAACAGTTCGATATTATGGCACTCTGATTTTAATGAGTGCACAACACTGACATGCATGACCGTCATACCAGTTGGCTGACTGACAGACCACTTAGTAAGGCAGAAGCTTGTTAGTCATGTGAGTGTCTGCAGTGACAATGCCCCCCCAAAAAAAGATGGTCCCATTTTTCAAACTGCTTCCTTTCCTGACAAAACACACTGGTCTCCAGTTGTGAAAATGGTCAATTTGATTTATGTGACAATCAAACAACTCTTGCAGTCTTGCAGTTTTCCCATGGGAGCAAATCTATTTATTTTAAAAACACTTCATGTTTTGATGAGTGAAAAGTCACTGCTGGCTGCTGAAGTCACATTTTTGAACAGAGGAAAGGTGTTCGTTTGATTTCTGTCTCTTGCATCAGGAATGGAAACCTAAAATTCAATGAATTCAAACATGACAGTGAAATGAAAGCAGCTGAAGTGGATTATTAAGAAAGCCAAGGCCAAATCCAAAACAGTTTGATGTGAGGTTTCAAAGATCCAAAAAACTTCTTCAGTAGATCTCCTTTATCTGATTTGTGCTGGAATTCAAAGAGCAATTCATCATTTCAACACAGTCAAAGTCTTATCTGATGTCCGTTTTCAGCTGTTGTACAACAGTGTGTATAAAAGGTGCCTTTTAATGTTTATTCTTCATAACACCACTTTTCTCTTAAACTAGCAATTTCAAAGTAGGAGGTGAGGCAGGTGTTATAAACAGAGATTTAAAAACCTGTGACTTGTTCAAGCTCTGACAGAAAAGCTCAATTTTACGAGTAGCCTTAAGAACAAGCATTTACAATTTTAACAGCACTTCACTGAGGAATGTACCTAGCCAACACTGAAGTTAAAGTCTCTCTTTAGCTTCATGGTGAGCTTCCTGTTCAGCTTCAGTGTGTAGGATCAAGATAATTGATTCCCCTACTTGTAGCACATTCAGTTATATGTGTACAAAGTCTTTGGCACTGCCTTGATAACAGTGAGCAGTAATTTTCTAACCATTAGTCATTGTCAAAGACATGCATCAGGGAATCTGGAGAGGTACCATGTTTTTTTTTGTAAAGCAAAACTCAATGAGAGGGATAAGGACATGGTAATAAAGGTACAGTACAAAGTCTTATGAATGAATCTGCCATTGTTTTTCTTGTTTCCATACTAGATTACAACAAAATTGGAACTGACTTCAGTGTGAAATATGTAGAAATAAAATTTGAAATAACTTATAAATGATCGACTTCTTGGAGATTAAATGTTATCACAGCAACCGATAATGTAGTGACACCTTTAAGAATCTCTGACCTCTGACACCAAACTACACCAAGTCTTGTGCTGTCCCCAAAGACTGCTGGTATTCAAGTTTGTTGCGCATAAAGAATGTTTGTTCCACTAGCATCTATTACACCTGTATGGCTGAAGGGACTTTCAGCTCTTAGTGTCTCTGATTCTGTGCATATTCCAGTATCTGACATGAAACTTCACATATGTTTACCGCTCCTACATACTGAAAAATGCAGTTATGTCCATTTTATTTGTTTGACTGGGTTTATATCTTTTCATCCATCCATCCATCCATCCATCCATCCATCCATGCTTAGGTTGTGGAGAGAGAATACAAAGCAGAAATACACAGATGTTCCTTTGCCCAGCCACTTCCTCAAGCTTTGGAATCCCAAGGCGTTCCCAGGCTAGATGGGAAAAACAATCCCTCCAGCAGATTTTGGGATTGTCCTGGGTTCACTTCTACAGTTGGACCTGCCTGAAACATCTCTGCAGGGAGGTATACAGGGAGCATTCTAATCAGGTGGCAGAACTTCCTTATCTACTCCAAACTCTTCACTCAGTCCCTGAGGGAGTTCCTAGACTCAGTACAGATTCACCAATCATGATCAATTTCCCCTCACTCACAAACAAAACCCAGGCACAGTCCGTCCTTTGTTCTCTTTTCAGTAGATTGTTAGTATTCTTTTTTCATACAGTACATTATAGTATGTTAATCAGTCACACAAAAAAAGATATGAATGATGAACATGTTAACACAGGATTAGTCTAATCCGAAGACATTAACCTAATACTTGTGGAAAACACTTATAATACAGTAGGGTATTAACAGTAGTCTATCCAGCATTACAGTGTAATAAAGGTTTTCTGCTTTTAATTCCTGGACATGTGCTGGTTTTTATTTTACCACTGACTGTTCTCAAAAAAGACTGAATTATGTATAGTGTGGGACAGAGACAATTAAGTTGTGCCTTATCTGCTATAAGTAGATGTGCCAAGTACATAAAATGAGCTGTATTAGAAACCAGGAGAGGTGCTGGATCTAGGGTTGGGGCAAAAAGAGGGACATGAGCTAGGGTTAGGCTTGGGGCAATGAGAGGAGCTGGATCTAGGGTTAGGCTTACAAAAAGGAGAGAAGATGGAGCTAGGGTTAGGGTTGGGGCAACAAGAGGGGCTGGAGGTAGGGTTAGGCTTGTGGCAATGAGAGAAGCTGGAGCTAGGGTTAGGGTTTGTAAAGGGCTAAAGATAGGGTTACAGTAGGAGCAATGACATCAGGAGGAGCTAGTGTTAGGGTTAAAAAAGGAGAAAAGCTTGAGCTAGGGTTAGGGTTGGGGCAACAAGAGGGGCTAAACCTGGGGTTAGGGCTACAAAAAGTAGAGGGGCTGGAGCTAACGTCAAGGTTGAGGCAACAAAAGCTGCTGGAGCTTGGATGAGCATTACAAAAAGGAAATTGGTTGGAGCTAGGGTTAGAGTGGAGCAACAAGAGGGGCTAGAGCTAGGTTTTATGCTTCATAAAGGTTGTGGATCTTAAAATAGGATTTGGGTTGGGGCAACAAGGTTGGCTGCAGGTAGGGTTAGGCTTAGGGGAACAAAAGTAGCTGGTGCTAGGGTAAGGGTTACAAAATTTAGAGGGGCTAGGGTTTGGGTTACAAAGAGTACAGGGGCTTAATATAGGTTTATGGTTGGGGAAAAAAGATGGGCTTGAGCTAGGTTTAGGCTTGGAGCTATGAGAGGAGCTGGAGCTAGGGTTAGAGTTACAAAAAGTAGAGGGGCTACTGCTAGGGTTAGGGTTTGGGCAACAAGAGGGGCTGGACCTAGGGTTAATCTTGGGGCAACAAGAGGGGCTGGATCTAGGGTTAGGGTTATAAAAAGGAGGGAAGCTGGAGCTAGGGTTAGGGTTGAGGCATCAAAAGGGGCTGGAGGTAGGGTTAGGCTTGCAGCAGTGAGAGGAGCTAGAGCTAGGGTTAGGGTTACAAAAAGGAGAGAGTCTGGAGTTAGGGTCAGAATTGGGGCAACAAGAGGGGCTAGACCTGGGGTTAGGGTTACAAAAAGGAGAGGAGTTTAAGATAGGATTATGGGTAGTGCAACAAAAAGAGCTGGATCTATGGATAAGGTTAAAAAAGTAGAGGGGCTGGAGCGAGGGTAAGCATTGGGGCAATGAGATCGGGTGGAGCTAGGGTTAGGGTTATAAAAAGGAGAGAGGCAGGGGCTAGGGTTAGGGTTGCGGCAACAAGAGGAGCTAGAGCTGGGGTTAGGGTTACAAAAAGTACAGAGGCTGGGATTATGATTATGGCTATATAAAAGAGAGAAAAAAGATAGGGTTAGGCTTGGGGTAACAAGACGAGCTGGAGCTAGGGTTAGAGTTATGGCAAGAAGTGGGGCTAGAACTATGGTTAGTGTTGGGACAACAAAAAGAGCTGAATCTACAGTTAGGGTACAAAAAGTAGAGGGGTGAAGCTAGGGTTTGCATTGGGGCAACGACATTGTGTGGAGTTAGAGTTATGGTTACAAAAAGGAGAGAGGCTGGGATTAGGGTTAACCTTGAGGCAAGAAAAGGGGCTGAAGTTAGGGTTATGGTTACAAAAATGAGGCTGGGGCTAGGGTTAGGGTTACAAAAAGGAGAAAGGTTGGAGCTAAGGTTATGGTTGGAGTAACAAGAGGGGCTTGAGCTAGGAATAGGGTTACATAAAGGAGAGGGGCTGGAGCTCAGGTTAGGGTTGAGGAAACAAGAGGGGTAGAGGTAGGGTTAAGGTAACAAAAAGGAGCGAAGCCTAAACTAGGGTTGGGGTTGGGGCAAAAAGAGGGCATGGATCTAGGATGAGGTTTGGGGCAACAAGAGGAGCTGGAGCTAGGGTTAGGGTTACAAAAAGCAGAGGGGTGGAGCTAGGTTTAGCATTGGGGCAATGAGATCGGATGGTGCAAGGGTTAGGGTTATAAAAAGAAGAGAGACAGGGGCTAGGGGCTAAGATTAGTGTTACAAACAGAAGAAAAGCTGGAGCTAGCTTTAAGGGTGGGGTAAAGAGAGGGGCTGGAGCTAGGGTTAGGTTTGGGGTAATGAGAGCTGGTGGAGCTAAGATTAGGGTTACAAAAAAGACAGTGGCTTGAGCTAGCTTTAGGGTTGGGGCAACAACAGGGGTTAAAGATAGGGTTAAGATTACAAAAAGGAGACAGGCTGAGGCTAAGGTTAGGGTTGGGGCAACAAGAGGGGCTGGAACTAGGGTTAGGGTTATATAAAGGAGAGGGGTTGGAGCTAGGGTTAGGGTTGGGGTAACGAGAGGGGCTGGAGCTAGTATTAGGATTCTGGTATTGGTATTGGTAGGAACTGGTATTAGGATTCAAGAGCAGAAAGCATCTGCAAATAGATTTAGGATTAAAGCCAGATGAGGGGCTGGAGCTAGGGTTAGAGTTAAAGGCAGGAGAGAGGCTGCAGCTAGGGTTTGGCTTCCAGGCAGTAGAAAACCTTGAAAAAGGATTAGGGTTTCAATCAGTAGATTACATGGAAGTAATTTTAAGATTCTGGAAAGGAGAAGGCCTGGAGACACAGTTAGGGATTAGGACAAGAGAGGGCCTGGAGCTAGGGTTAGGGTTTCATTGAGGAGAAAGGTTTGGGCTAGGGTTAGGGTTTGGAAAAGCAGAATGTTTAGGACTGGGATTATGATTCAAACACAGTGTCTGAACATAGGTTTAGGGTTAAAGCCAGGAGAGGGACCAGGGTTAGGGTTAGGATTAAAACCAGGATGGGGGTTTGAGCTAGGGATAGGGTTTGAGTCAGAAGATTGTGTGGAACATATTTTATAATTAAGAACAGGAGAAGGGCTGGAGCTAGGTTTAAGG
Source organism: Chitala chitala (assembly GCA_025773905.1). NCBI lineage: Eukaryota > Metazoa > Chordata > Actinopteri > Osteoglossiformes > Notopteridae > Chitala > Chitala chitala. The sequence continues at coordinate 9,249 of JABJVR010047880.1, forward strand.
TTCAAAACAGGAGAAAGGCTAGACCTAGGGTTAGGGCTCAAGGCCAGGAGAGGAGCTTGAGTTAGGGTTTAAATCACTAGACTGCGTGGAATTAATGTTAGGGTACTGGAAAGGAGAGGGTCTGGAGAAATGGTTAGGGGTTGAGACAGGAGAGGGTCTGTAGCCAGGATAAGGGCCTGGGTGAGGAAAATCCTTGGAGCTAGGCTAAGGGGTCGAGACAGGCGAAAGGTTGCATCTAGGGTTAGGGTTCGGGAGAGGAGAGTGTCTGAAGTGGAGATTAGGATTGAAGCCAGGAAATGATGTGGAGATAGGACTGGAGAGGGTTTAGAGCGAGGATTAGGATTCAAGACCTGAGACAGGTTGGAGCTAGGGTTAGGTTTAAAGCCAGGAGAGGGGCTTGAGTTAAGGTTAGGGTTTAGGCCAGGAAAGGGGCTGGACGTAGGGTTTGGGTTAGGGTCATGAGTTGGATTGGAGCTAAGGTTAGGTTTCAGGACAGCAAAGAGGCTCTAGCTAGGGTTAGGGATTAAAACCTGCATGGTCTCAGCACTTTAGGAACTAGAACCAGAAATACACTATATATGTAATTTTTTCATAAAAAATTATCCTGAGCATAGTTGCACATTATTTTGAGTCTTCTACTGTAGTGTAGTATTGGTGTTTCAGCAAATTCATACAGATTTAATGTTACATATATATATATATATATATATATATATATATTAACCTCCAATATACCCCCACATGTAAAAGACTGAAGAGGAAAAAAAAGACAAAGCAAGTGGAAGAAGGACTATAGAAAGGGAGGAGGGAGCAAAATGAGGTGAATGGCAAAAACTGAAGGCAAGGAGAGAGTGCTGTGGCCCACCCCACCAGGGAGATACAGAGAGAGAGAGAGAGAGACAGAGAGAGAGAGAGAGAGAGGGAGGGGAGAGAGGGGGGCAGGAAGCATGCTGAAAGACATGGAGAAACAGGGTGGGGGAGAGAGAGAGAGAAGCCAGTAAAAGCTGGTTTCTGTTGCATCTTGAAGAATGTAAAGCTCTTCAGGCAATGAGGTTTGTTGGTTCTTTTTTTTTTGGTTGGATGTCCACAGCTTTTCAGCTGGTCAGCCTCCATACTGCATAACATCAGCACAGCTCTCAAAGAGCTGTAGCTTTACTACTCTTTCCCACTTCAGCATTTTCATGCCTACTGATTACCATTCAAAAATATTTAACATTGATAAGATTCTTTCCTTAAAAGGTTCATTTTGGACAGACTAATTCGAACATGGCGCTTTACTTATCCCCATTTGTTGATGTCATAGCGACTTACCTGTTATGACTGCCATGGTGAACTTGACAAATTACACAGCCTGATGAAAACTAACAAGTGCTCGTTAAGGAAGAAGAGAAAGGACAGCAGGTTGCAAGGCACACCTCTACTGCCTTTTTGTCACGTTTTATTGTGGAGAGATTATTTTGGGATATTTTTCTCCCCGTTTTGTCGACCGATTCCGGATACTATTCTCTGGTGGGAGCACAGGGAAACTGATTCTGGATACTACTCTCTGTTTGGTGCACAAGGAAAGTAATGACAAACAAGTGATGCAGCTGGACTCTGGAACGTATCTCCTTTTCCTCCGTACTGCCGCTGCCCCCTGTGCCTGTGCACCTTTAGTGCTATCTTCTGTCTTTGCTGGGAAGCTTTCTGCAGATGTGTATACATAGAGGCTGGGCGCAGCAGCGTCCGCATTTGTGAAGGAGCGGCGGGTGACGCTCAGGTAGGAACTGTCTGAGATCCGCTCACACACGCCTACAGCACAAACGCACAGGTTTGCGTTCAGAGTCTAACACCCACTGAAGCTTGCACAGCGAGCCAGCTGCGCCGTCTGAGTGCACAGCCCATCGCTAAGATCCTGCTGAGTGTGAAATTTGGGGGAAGCTCTGAATGGGGATTACAGTAATTCCGCATGTCTGCCGGGAGGCCAGAGAACATGGTTACCGGTGTCCAGAGCGCAACATACGATTCAAGACAAGGGCATAGGAGAAAGTGAAAGCAAGGACAACAGAATTGTTACCCCCTGTGTACACATAAAATTTCTGTCAAGTCTTTCAGTTGTTAATATGTTCTGCAGTTTACGTGCCACATTAAATCAGTGTTAATGAATGTAAATAAGAACATATAAGGGTGTAGTGATGAGTAATGCATGGAAAAGAAGCTTGCAAAAACAGGACACAAACTCAAAACACATACTGCTGAGAAACATCCTGCTGACAAAGCAACTGTAAAAATTTAGTTTGCAGAAAAAGAACACTGAAATTAAATAATAACGTCTTTGATGCATCAATTTACCATTTCAGTCATTTTAAATAATTACTGCATTTTGCCTTAATGTATTTCCCCCCAAAGTGCTGCAAAACAGTACTTTGATTTGCTCACATATGAGTATGGTGGGTTACCTCCTTGATCTGCTATTGAATTTTACATTGATTTTTACTTTGGCAGAAAAAGCAACAGCTCTGATACCAGTTCAATAAGCTTTTAATGAAATTACAGCTGAAGAACTGCATGTAAGAAGCTTTGTTTTGTTCCCATTTCAAGAATCAATAAGCAAACGAAATATCTGTGCAGAATTAGGAACATAAAAGTGGGAAGATTTACTTCAGAATATATCAGAAAGGGAGCTTAATCCTTGTTAGGCCAGTTATTGACGTTTCAGTCTGTGTTAGGCTAGCACATATACATGTGAAGTCTTTATCTTCTCAGGATGTATTCCTTGAACATGTCCTTTGGTGTAATTCTAAGTAATAGACAGACATGTAAATTATAGAACACAACTGAGAGAGCAGCGCAGTCACACAGTGAGGTGATTCACAGTTGTGCACATCTGGACAGGACATGTCACTGAAAGAAATACTCAGTGTTTTTGTTGTGGGTGGCTTTTAACACATGTAGACATTTCTGGGGGCAAATTAACTTTCTTTGCCTAACTAGCTGTGTTTACAAGGTGCACAGAGCATAGCTTTATTTCGTGTTTTTATGTAAATATCTCCTGGTCATCTTGGCTTTTACCAACAAACCTCAATTTATTTGACATTCATTGTGTGACTATAAAGAAGAAACAAACACTTTGATAGTGCAGAAAGAGTGACACATACAAATCACGTCTAAAGCACAAGTGTGTAGATAAGTGGGAGGGGGAGGGGTTTCAGAAGACTCCTTGGGATCATTGTTTTTATGGGTTTGTGGAAGCTTTGGGATTTTCTCTCCTTGACTGAAGTTTTTGGGAAACTTAGAGGATTATGGGAAGAGTGTCAGGAGGGAGAGGAGAAGTTAAAGCTTAAACAGAAGGTATACATCTGGCAGGGTCACAAGCTGTCATGCTCTAGAAATCACCTGTGGTATGGAACTCAGGCTCAAGGAAATATCCTCAGTGAAATTAACAGAATAACAACACTTGTGGAGTGAGTATGGAGTAGGACTTCACACAGATGCCTGACAGAACATGTGGCATATACCAAGGGTGTGGCCTTTTACAAACAGTCTGACAGGTTATCCAAGGAGAAACAAGACTACATACATGTGAAGTCCAACCTGGCATGACAGAGGAGTCTTTGCAAACAAACAGATGGAAAGAAAAAAGAAAGGAAAAAAAATGGAAACTGGCTTTTTAAACAAAAGAAGAAAAAGGGACTGAGCAAGCCAGTAGCTTGAACAAAAAATAGAGAGGAACTGGAAGAATGAAGGAACAAAGGAAATGTGTTTATGAGCCTGTAGCTTGTGTTTGTGTCCATCAGTTCCTCATCACGTCTTTCCTGCTTACAACAGAAATCACGATGAGTTTGCATGAGAAGAGGTGCAGAGCAATACTGAATTGCCTTTTAAATTTAATTTATACTTAAAGTTCTGTCTTAAACCGGAGTTCGTAGTTATTGTTCTCTAACCCATGAAAATAAAAGTAGTGCATTTGCAGATTTTTAAAAACATAAATATTGTAATCGCCAGATCGGAACCAACATAATTAACGTGAGTCATTCAGCATAATATTTTTTGTATGTTTTTGGGTGAGAAGATGTTTCTTTGGAAGTACTGAGGTGTTTCCTGGATTTCAAACATCTTGTCTTTGTGTGGAATGAATTGAGGGACCTGCCAAAAGGGACAGGAGACCTACCTGTTTTGTGGGTTGATAGCAAAACATACTTACTGGACTATCCTAGGACACCCTGAGAAGATCGACATCGCTCTCCAGAGACTACGCGCCTCTGCTGGTTCAGCTACGCAATGGGGTGCAACATGTGTGTGGTGCAGAGGCCTGAAGAACAATGCAGAGTAATGTTCCAGGTTTGTTACACTTTTCTCTTTGCCCTTTTCCTCTATTCCCTTCTCACCTGTTTTGCTCTTATCCACCTTCCCTCCTTGGTTCTGTCCAACTACTGTATTAGGTCTGCCATTTCTCCTAACATGTCTGTGGTTAATGTGCTTTCATGTATTCAGTTTTAATTAATTTGAGCAGCATTTTTTCTGTTGGAATATACTGGTGGGCCTGTGGGCCTTTTGCCCTCAGCAACCTGTCTGTTGGCTGCACCCCCAGCCTCCTATCCTTCGAAACCTCCCCCAACCACCCTCAGCCCAGCTTTCCAGGGTCGGTTGGCTGCCAGCAAATATGCTTCATGACATGATCCTGAAAGAAGAAAGCTACAAAACTGTAAAAGCCATTACAAATGTTTGATATTTGTAAAAAAATAACTGGTTGTGTGTGTGTGTGTGTGTGTGTGTGTGTATGAGGGGGATTGTCTATGGGTGTATGTAGTGTAGGCAACACAGAATTTTAAAACAATATAGCAGGAGAAACAAAATGGAAATAAGTTACTATATAAAATAAAAAATCATTAAAAGAGTTTTAACATTAAAAATTCTTCATTGTATTAAATTGCCTTCAATGTGGATGAACGTTGTTAAAATTATTGCGGTGTCTTTTCTCTGTAACTAATAAATTATTCTCTCTGTCCACCACTCATAGAAGCAGCTAAAATGGTGTTCAGACAGGATTTGACAACAGTGTTTTAGGAAAGATTAGGGAATCAGAGAGAAAACATACATGGTTGCCACGGCTACAGGTTCAGGAGAAGTCTGTGAGAGAGAAATGATGTGCAGAGGATGCTCTAAGGCTTGGTGTGACAGAATGACATTATGTTGTCTACACAGACACAAGATACCTTTGTGCTTGAAATGGGCATTGTGCAGGAATTTCCATAATTTGTTTCACATTTTCTGATGTATGACTCTAATTTCATTACAGTCAGAAATGGGGGTTTTGCATTATTTGTAGTGAATTGACTACACTATACATTTTGATAGCACCAAGGACTCAAGGGAAAGTCGAAGATAGAAACCAAGAAAAGGCAGACTCAGAAATTTCATGTAAACATCTCAACAACACAGAAGACTGTAGCCATTTACATTAACACAGTAAAGGTCTCAGAATATGAAATATACATCTCCACAAACTTTCATTTCAAATCAAATCAGAAATGTTGCCTGGTGAAATCAGAGGTTGTCCCCCCCCCATTAAATATGTGATATAAACTCCTACCCATATAGCACTGCATCTGGAAATAAAGCATATTATTGTTTGGTTTTGTACTGTGGAAATGTGTACCATCAGAGCAAAAATTTATCTTGCAAACCATATATTGTATGCCTAAGGGTAAGACTGCTGTTGTGTTTTTGACACTCCTACTTTATTATGAGTGCCCTGTGCCCCCCCGCCGAGATCCAAGATCAGGATTGGATCCACAGCTGATATAGGAGAAGTCTTGTTTGTTTAGTTGAGATGTAATGTCTGTCATTCTGGTTGTGTGCGTGTTTGAGTTTGCTCAGGTTCACCTGAAAGACTGCACTCTCCCTCTGGTCATTGTCTTTGTTTGGAAAACAATCAGTACCACTATTGGCACAATAAAAAAGAACAACTGTGGGAAAGAGAAATGAAGCAATTGAGGCAAAAAAAGACATGGTTATGGGGGAGGAACATATATCTGTGTTCTGCCCATGGACGACAGGAGTAATTGATTTCTGTGCTGCAGAAAGCTGGGATGAACAGACCAGCACAGGACACATTAGTTGGGATGCCAGGGGCAAAGAGATTGTAAATACAGACAGCCATCTCTGTGGAAGCTCTTTCCTGATGGGACTTTAGCCTGAACCTGAAATTTTACTCTGCTTCAGTCACTGCATTGTCAAATACTAGATCTGTTCATAAACAATGTGAGTACATGTCCCAGTATAGCTTCAGATGCTTGCCATTCATCCTTTTGAAGTGCAGTTACAATGCGTGGCACTTACAGACACATATTAAGACAAGGTTGGAGCACTCATCGTAGCCCACTGTGTGGATCAGGAAGTCCAAGCATATAAACTTTGACAGAAGGAGCAGGTCCCTAACTTGTGGTTTCTCCATTCAGACTGGGCATTCTGGAATACACCCATCTGCTGCCTGCCATCTGCCTGCTTCAGTTCCAATATGTCTCTCCAGACAGGCGTCGGCAAGAGCCTAGGGTCTGTGTATGCGCGGCTATTAGATTATGCTGACCCTGCACCCCAGCCATGGAGAAATCACTCCTTCTGTCACGGACACAATGCCTCGCGGGGTTGTAAACAAACCAGCCCAACACGTCAATGACCTGATTTAGTTTTCAGAAGACTCAGGATCAATCTCCATATTCACAACAGGATCCAGTCCTGGTTGCCTTAATAACCAGGCTGTTTGCTAAACTATGGTCAAACAAAGTAAAAGATGTTGAGGGAATTTGCAGTTTCTCAATTTTCTTTTGCAGGTTATAATTACACTTTGGTAGTCTGTACTAACTAATGCTTTTACATGTAAAGTTTGATTTTCTAAGCAACACATTGCTCTGAGCGGTATATGATGGTACAAAATGGTAAGCTTTGTTGGTTGAAAACATCAACCAAAGAGCTACATGTACATGTTGGCTTTGGTTCCATGACAGGATAAGTATGGCTTTCCAGTGATGATGGCTATGTAAAGAAAAAAGTGGAAAACAGGAAAACACTAGAAGGCATATATTAACCAGTTACATTATGAACCATCAAACAAGTAAAACTGATGGTGTCAAAGGTTCAGCAAATTCTCTGTACACAGCCCTGGGTAACCCTGCTCAGTCTGGGCAACTCCACTCAGCCTGGGGTATCCTGCTCAGCCTGGGGTACCTCTCTCAGACTGGGTAACCACGCTCAGCCTTGGGTATCCTGCTCAGCTTGGGCTACCCCGCTCAGCCTGGGGTACCTCTCTCAGTCTGGGCAACCCCGTCCAACCTGGGGTACCCCACTCAGTCTGGGCAACCCCGCTCAGCCTGGGGTACCTCTCTCAGTCTGAGCAACCCCGCCCAACCTGGGGTATCCTGCTCAGCCTGGGGTACCCCGCTCAGCCTGGGGTACCTCTCTCAGTCTGGGCAACCCCGCCCAACCTGGGGTATCCTGCTCAGCCTGGGGTACCCTGCTCAGTCTGGGCAACCCCGCTCAGCCTGGGGTATCTCTCTCAGTCTGGGCTACCCCGCTCATCTTGGGGTACCCCACTCAGTCTGGGCAACCCTGCTCAGCCTGGGGTACCCTACACAGCCCTGGGGAACCCTGCTCAGCCTGCTCCCATCTCCTGCTTTACTGCTCATATTGCAGCATGTAGGCAGCCTATGTATGGTAGGGGAGAAGGAACCACACAGCTTGATGATACTCTGTAAGTGTTACCATTACGGTGGCCTAATGGGTGCTGATGCTATTGTTTGACGCTACCAAGTAAAGGGGGGTTTTTTGGGGGGGCATCTCTGGCAGCACTATAACATTTTCCTTCGTTTAACAGCACATGTATGTACCTAAAGGAAGAGAAAGGAGTTGTGAGTATGCTTGTAAACATAACTGTTTGAATTTTCAGATCTTACTCTGCTGCCTCCCTGGAGTGCTTAAATCAGTCACACATGTGGCACAATGCTGTCCTTCCTGTCTCCTATTCTACCTCTATCCGTCTGCCGCCCTTCTTTCTCTCTCTCTCTGCACAGCATAGAATACGTCTCGCTGGGATTCTATTGCCATGGCAACCGAAGTCATTAAGGACGACTAATGTGCTCTTTCACACTGAAATACAGACGTGCACATTCTATATATAGGCATGTGGGTACACAAGTCAGGAGATATGTATTTATAGCTATTAAAACAGTCATAAATGCAATGATTACTTGAAGCTGACATGGTATACATAAATAATGACAGACACACCTCCCATTAATCTTGAAAATTAATTTATAACTTTTCAATTTGCACCCATATACTTTTAATTAAAACTGTATTTTAAATTATTTAATTTTTTCAAATGATATTTTTTTACTTCTATCTTCCCTGCATTTATTTAAATACAGATAGTTTTTTTTTGTTTGTTTTGCTTTGTTTTGTACACCCCTTTCTGACCACTTTTCCATCTCTGAAATTCATCAATAGCATTCAGGCTGTAATTGTACAAATAGAAGCACAACACATGGAAGCACAGCACCTTTTATTATATAAGATACTTATCTGCAGAGCTATGGCTACATTTCTGGATATTCTCTTTCTTTATTGTGCTTGAGGGTACTTCTGAGCTGAACTGTATTTTCACAGAGTGCCTGCCTCGGCGCCTGTAGTCAGCTGTCTCATTAGTAGTGGCTCATCTGCTTGTGTGTACATTGGTGTGTGTTTATTTCAGTCTGAGGTGTGGTGCGCTGGTTTAAGGACTATTATTTGTAATCTGGTTGTGAAGGATGGGTCTATGTGTCAATCAGCAGTATGGGTGGTGGAGCAAGAGATGGAGTGTACATGACAAAAGAGGCTGGATGTTTGTCAGCTTTGTACTACGGTTAAAATGAAGAATGATATAAATGGGAACAGAAGTGGTGTATAACAGTACGACAGATGAGGAGAGATAACAAAAGATGTGGGAAGAATATCAGCAAACAGGTGGTGAGTGATGATGATAGATAATGGCCGTTTGTCTGTGTAGGAAATTAACCTACCAAACCAAGAACACTGTTTAACCAATGAGATACGAGTACAGAATGCTTACCAGTCGTCTCTATGACACCAGGGAATTCTGTGGGTGGATTTGTTGCAATCCAAATCAGAGTTCTTTTTCATTTTAAAGTCAAATCACCTATACTCTAACGTCTGCCATGCAAAGACAGAACGCAGGGTGCATGAATAAAAGTAACATGAGTGGAAGAATGCAGGCGTAGAAAGATATATGAGGGCAGGGGGTGACAAAAATCTTAGAATGTATGCAAAGGAAGGTAGAGAATGAAGAAAGTGATGAAATGAGTTTGAAATAAACAAAACCAGTAAAGGTATAGAAGGCCAGATACTGAATAAGAAGTCTGAAATCTAAGACTTAACAAAAGATGGTGTAGAAGGGCAGGTTATAAGTAAAGACAGTGGGAATGTAAAATAAGAAATATAGATTATGTGTTACACCAATTGTACTATGTTACAATGCCTTGTGGGCTATGCGTAGACATGTTAACATTAACTAGAAAAAATATTCTGACTGGATGTCTTCATTTACACCATTATGAACCAATGAAGTGAATAATTACCCCTGTGTCTTTCTTGGGTTAGACAAGGGGGCTAGGTAGTCTCTCGCAATAAAACCTGCATGAGTGAATATTAATGACTGATTTTACAACAGCTGGACTTTGTCACTAATACATTTCTTAGAGGAGTACATTGGTTTTGGTTTGTAAGTGCAACACAAGTATATATTAAAACATCCTGTAGCAGCTTTGTAAATGTTTCAACCTGAAAGAAAACAAGATAAAAATATGAACTCCTTTGCCTGATCAACAGAAAGATCACACATTTTATTTAAAAATTTTATTTGGAAATGCATGAAAATGAGGGGAGCACGACAAGAAGGGAGTTGAGGAATAAACTATGACACTGATTTTGGACACATATTTCCTATTTCATTATGTTTTGGAGAAATTTTGGAAAATCGGTAATCGGTTTTCTGATAAAGCTATCCAAGGCAGAGCCACACATTGCATCTTAGTAAACATGCTGCTGATGGGAGGATTTGATTCATTTTCTCATTTTTCTGCTCACTGCTTTGCCAAACCCGAGTGTCTGTTTCTCCTCGGTACTTCCCGTTTCTCACAGTTTTGGTCTCACGCTCTCCCTCACACCGTCATCACATTTCATTTTAGAATGTAACAGTTTATACTTCACAAACATATTTACTTAAAAAAATGTGAGACACAAAAAAAGCGGTGAGATGGGCTCTTACTCTGAATATATATTTAATCCATCAGAAGGAGGGCACTTATGTTTTTTTTTTTTTCTGCAACAAAGATATGTACATTTGTATTTTGTGTTCATTTTATGTTGCTTTCTTGGAACCGTATCCGAGAACTCAGAAAGAAATAGGAAAAAAAGCACAAGGATTAGACGTGACAGTGCTGTAAAACACTGTTGTTATCATCATTATGATCAAGATCTCTTTTGCCAGTTCGCCACTCCCTGTTCCCATCATTAGTGCTCTCACATATGGCACCTGTATCTGCCTCTCCCTGCACCTTTACTTACCTCATTGTTTGATCCCCTTTGTGCTCCTCATCTCTCCCTAGTTACTTACCCCCCTTCTTCCATATGCACCCTGCTGTGGCACCATGCAGACAACAGGCATGACAGGGATAGTAAAGCAAGGCTGCATCAAATCATGTCAAGTTTCTTGCTAGTCCGCAGTCCATTTTTTTATACATTGGATATATATGTTCTTATCAGCAACACGTTTCATCTTTCAAAGAAGCATGCATCCAGGTGCCTGAGTGATTCTAATGTGCCATGATTAGCATAAACTAAAAAAAGGAAAAAAAAAAAAAAAAAAAAAAAAAAAAAAGAACTAGCTGTTTCTGTTATTTAAATAGTACACAACCACAGTGAAGCCAAAGTTAATCATAAGAAAGAATGTGAAAAACACTTTTCTATACTTCTAGGTATAGTTGACAAAATGAAAAGTGGGTGATACCATAAGTTATAATAAATTTATTAGGTTGGCATGCATGATTTAATGTTTATTAATAAAGTATTCAATGCTTTTGTACCACGCGTTGTTGACTAAAAGAGAAAGCGAGTATATTCAGGAAAATGGAGAGCATGATTTAAAACAGGAGAAAATGATCTGTGTGAAACAGCAGAACAGATTTACACACACTGCACACTGTTGTAAGGGAAGCTCAGTTTGGTCACACACGTGACTGATATTTGCATGCGCATATCATATAACTTTTAAAAAGGTGTGGATCTCCAGAGACTGATACAGGTTGTTCTAGGTGAAAGGCGATGCATTTGTATAACTCAGAGCAAAAGGTCATAGGTAGGAATTTGCAATCCATTAGGGAGAGTGGGCCAGCAGGTCTCATAGAATACCTCTTAAAACAAACATCACATAGTGGCAAGCCTTGACATTTAAAAAGAAAGTTCTTGCACAATGGGAAGCATGGTGGCATGGCGGTTAGCACTGTCGCCTCGCACTTCCTGGCTCAACCTTTGATTCTCACCTAGGATCTGTGTGTGTGCAGTTTGCGTGTTTTCCCTGTGCTTGGTGCATTTTCTCCAGTTTCCTCCCATCGTCCAAAGACATGGATTAGGTTGATTGATGTTTGCAAATTGCCTAAAGTGTGTGTGTCGGCACCCAACCCAGGGTGTCCCCTGCCCTATGCTTCCTAAGATGGGCTCCATGCTTCCCATGACCCTGAATTGGATAAGGCTATTCCTGCAAACTGGAAGGTCTCTGCCCACATACACACAGCATGTCTATGCGTGTTTGGAGTTTGCAGGTTCAGTGTATGCATGCGTTTCCTCTGGGTTCTCCAGTTTCCTCCCTTGTTTCAAAAAACATGCCGGTCAAGTGGTTTTGGAAATGTAATTTTCCCTTAGTGTGTTTGTGCCCTGAAATGGGTTGGCACCCCTGTTCAGGGTGTATCCTGCCTTGTGCACTTGGCTGTCTGGAATAGACTGCTGTCTGCCTGCAAGACTGCAAAGGACAAGCAGTGGATAATGGATGGATGAAGGAAGAGCCAGTTTATAACACGAGTGTCATGGTCCAAGGGGTTTCATGTTCAGACAATAGGAATGCTTGTTTAAAGTACTACTTAAAGATTATATTGCCCAACTGTGTAGGCTTCTAAAAAGAAAGGCACTGAAAATGTGTGAGGTTTGTTAGACTTACAGTACTACAGTGAAGACATTACAGATAAATAAACTGAGAAAAAAAGGGTGCCTTGCAGTCTAAAAAGAGGGACACAAAGCCAGCTTTTTGTGTTCAGCAGCTGGAAGTAGTGAAAGAGACAATCGACTGCTAATGGCATTTTGTTGCATAGAGAACCATTGGAGCAAATTTGAACACATTTTGAAACGCCTTCCTGCACAGATCGGAATTAATGTTTTTTGCAGACCCTCTTGGTTTATACCCCTGGGCATATACTCTGTGGCTGTAGCATGACGGATTAGTGCACGCTAATTCACAAGGGGCCGCTGCTCCTGAGCTTCGAGCTCACCATGGGCTGGAGAGAAGAAATAGCAGAACCAACTTAAGGCTTCACAGACAGGCGGGGATTGGGGAGGCTGCGATGGGAGGAGAGGACAGACGAGCAGGCGTCAGTGAGTAACGTATGTGCCTTGTCATTGTGTGAACAAAGAGCAAAAACTGCTAAAGCAGACAAAAAAAGGTATTTGAAAGTGCCAGACACAATATCTGCTGTATCAGCATTCTCTAACAGTTATATCTACTGTAGTTAAACTTAGCATCTTGTTCCTCAGAGTGACATATGCTGTATTTCTGCACAACAGCACACCAAGGAATACTGTCTACCACCACCTCCCAAAGAACTTGAGGCAATACTAGTATTTACCCCCTCCCACCTTCATGGCTGTAATTCTAAGGGTAAACAAAAACTAAAATGAAAACACTGCGTTATTAGTACTAGGACCGACATGACTTAACTGCTCTGTTTCCACAGCTGCTGTACATGCTATAAAACTTCACATAGCTGCTTATTTTACTAGTACCTTGCTCAAGGGCACAATCAGTAGTGCATGTCAACTCCTGCTCATAATGTGTATGACCCGCTCATGTCTGTATCCTTGCCCACCATTTTATGAGCTACTCCTCCTGTCGTCTTCTGTAATCTCTGCTCATGGCCGTTCATGTTCAGAAATGTCTAGTCTGATTGTCTCCCTGCTCAATTAAAATCATTTCTTGATTCTGGAACACTGCTAACACATTCAGAGGGGTACAGCCGGCCTCTGCTTTCCTCCTCCTTATCATGCTCTTCTTTCTGAAGTCCCCACTGATACCTCTGTGTTCATTTTCCCTGAACAAGGCATGTTCCCTTGTTCTCTCTGCATTTGTCTTTATCATACTTTCCTGTTGGGATGCCAGCCTTGTCCTCCAGTAACTGCCCCTGTTATCGGCTCCACTGCAGTGCGATGAGCGTCCTAGTGCTATAATTTCTGGTCCAGGTGCACGGGAAAGACGCATGTCGTATGCCTCAGGATGTGAGTGCGGAGGGTCTGCACTCTGGCCGCGGAGCACTGGTACAAAGGAAGGGGCCTAGGAAGAAGAACGGGGCTGCAGGGGTACCTGCACTAATCTCAGCAGCAGCTAGCTGTGTAGACAGCAGCACCCAGACAGACATCACCTTCCAGAATGTTCTCCCACTAGGCCGGACTGGGCACCCACTGCAACCCATCCTGGAGCCCTGCGAGCTAAATGAGCTGTAAGTGACTGAACAAGCCACCCAACTCTCTGATCATCAATATGACTTTCCCTGACCATAAATGTGACTTCCCAACAATTGCGCCGACTCTCCCCAAGTGTTGTTGGCTGACCATTAGTCTGCTGGTCCTAATCACACCGCTGTCTACCTTCCTGTCCATGACCTTCAGTGTGACTGTTCCTGACCACACTGTTAATTCTTCCTGACAGTGTCGCTGACTGTCCATCTGCCTGTTCCTCTCCGCACCATTGACTTTTCCTGACCACACTGTTAATTCTCCCTGACGGTGTTGCTGACTGTCCATCTGCCTGTTCCTGTCCACACCATTGACTATCCCTGAGCACATTGTCCCTCTGCGGTGTGGACCTGCCTCCTCCTCTCCCCCCCCCCCCATCGTAATACACGTTTTTACACTTTCTACAGCGTTCCACTTGAGCATGAGTACTATGCTGCCAATGACTACTATGACATCTCCCAGCATGAGGTTGACAGACAGGATGAGCTGGAATATGAGGTGAGGTTGCACAAAAATTCAGCCTCTGCTCTACCTACCAATTCCCTCTATCAAGCATTTTGATTTTCCAACTCTTCTTCATAAAATGTTTTCCATAAAAATAGGGAATTTGGGGGGGCGGGGGGGTTTCTCAGTGGGTAGCACTGATGCCTCACATCTCCAGGGCTGTGGGTTCAACTCTAGGTCTTGGCACCACGTGTGTAAATTTTGCATGTTCCCGCGCATGCGTGAGTTTCCTTCAGGGTCTACAGATTTCTTCGACAGACCAAAGATAAGCAAGAAAGGAGGACCAAGAAATCTAAATTTCCCTTGGTGCGAGTATATGCGTGCAATGGGTTGGTGCCTTGTCCCGGGTGTGCCCTGCCATGTGCCCCAGGCTGCCTGGGATAGACTCCACCCACTCACAAACCTGCAAAGGAAAAGTGGATGTATAATGGATGGATATGAGAGAGGAGGGAAAAAAAAAAAAAATATGGAAACAGAGTATCGTTTCCTGACCCTGACAGGAAGTGAAGCTCTACAAGTCCTGCCAGGAGGACAAGCTGGGCTTGACTGTATGTTACCGCACTGACGATGAGGAGGACCTGGGGATATACGTGGGGGAGGTCAGATGAAGGCTGGGCCAGAGCCATGTCCACTGTCATCACATTTTCTTTTTTATTTTATTGTTGTGAAGTGGCCATTAAGTTTCCTTACCATATGACTTTATATTCTGGCATCTGAACCAGAGCAGAGCCAGAGCATGTCATATTAACAGCCAGGCGCACATTTGTATTTTAGCATAATTTTGCATCTCTGTAGATTTTCTTCACTTACTGATTACATTTACATTTCATTTCCTGGTTGGCGCTTTTGTTTAGAGTAGGTAAATAACATGGTGCTGTAGAAATGTCTGCCAAATGAATTAACACTAATGCAAGTATCTAACTTGTGCTTTCCCCTTCAACTGGCAGGTCAATCCCAACAGCATTGCTGCCAAAGACGGCCGGATTCGGGAGGGAGACAGAATATTACAGGTGCAGAGACCTGGGGGGGTCAGATACGTTGTTACATCTTTGCCAAAAATTAACCAGATTTCAGACATGGCTTGGAAACCTTATAGAAACAACATCAACACTACTTTATAACCACAAATATTTAAGCACAAACTTGTCTGTTTCCATCTGTGGCAGACAGAGTGCTTACACATTCAGTTGTCTATGCGTGGCTTCAAATTGAACGAATCAACAATTAGAACATGTTTGCACAAATTAAGTATAACAGAGCAAAGCTAAATGTGGAAGAAAAATAACTGCCTGGTGTTTTCTGGATACCTGGAAATATCTCAGTCTTACAACATGTGGTCTGCAGTATGCAACCTCAATAGAGACACCAGGTGTGCTGGTTGCCCTGGTAATGCAACACATTTACACAAAATTCTGTGTAATAGCAGCATCAATGTTTGCACATCTGAAATGCATGCTTGCAAAAACACCCATCATTTTAAAATCAAATGATTAGCAGGCCATAGACAATTCATGTCATCAAGTGCACAAAGTAATTAAAACATGGTTTCTGAAAACAACATCATGCTGTGTTACTGGAGCTGGTGATGGAACGAAATGTTCAAAATAAGTGGTTTCCCTGTTGCGCCATACAGATAAATGGAGTGGATGTGCAAAACAGGGAGGAAGCAGTGGCCATCCTGACCCAAGAAGACAGCACCAACATCTCTCTACTGCTAGCACGGCCTGATATAGAGGTGAGGGCTCCAAGGCATTGGAGTTGACGTGAAGAATGGAGCAGCATGGTGGCTGCCTGACAGTGGCATGCCCATCAGTCACACCTGTTTAACGATACATTAATGATGAAAGTACTCATAAAGAAGGCATGGTCTGGGAAGAGAGACCGTACTTGATACTGTTGAAATGCAAAATCTCCACTATGAAAGGCTATGCCTATTTCTGTGCTGGTACAGAGAGCGATGTGTGCACAGAAACAGGTCAGCGATCAAGTTGTTGGAGAGATTAGTGGGTAATAGAGGGGACACCCAGCAAGAGCCAGGCAGTGTGCTTAGAGGAGGGGGGTTGTTTTTAGTCTACCCCCACACAATTCCTTTGTTTCCTCAAGGTGACTCTTCCAGAGACCCACAGCCCCCCCCCCACCTCAGACACACTGTAACACACATTTACTGCTGAAACCACGTGACACCCAAGAGCAGCAAGCAAAGACCACACACGCATCTCACACACACACACTAATAATTTCCCAGCCTGAGCCAACTCGAGTCTCAGCACATCAACACCATCAGGAGACAAATGTAGATTCGTGTTGCAAACAGAATTTCAATGTTAAATACAGCACGGCCGAGAGAAACATTCTCTCACAAAACCAAGCTTTGACCAAAAATGAATGTAATATGACTCAAGGGGTAAAGGCTGGCGTACAGAACATCCTGCTGAAATGTGCATTTCCTAGTCCAGCCATGTCCTATTCTTGGAGTGTCCCCATTTCCCTGAAGACAGACAAGCCCCCGCAGAACCAAAGACAGAGAAAAATGGAAGGACAATAAAATGGAGAAAAATAAGGAGACAAAACAAAAGAAGGGGGGCAGAGACACACACACACACACACACACACACACACACACACACACACACACACACACACACACACACACACAC